>JAYEAL010000909.1:0-17709 GCA_036419045.1 Scirpophaga incertulas | reverse complement strand
TTTGGGTTTAATAGTAATGGCTAAATAGTTACGTTGTAAACTATTTTACCAGTAATTATAACATAATGAAATAATAGCTTTTATAGATATAATGTAAACTTATTTAATCTTGTAAAGGGTACAGATTATTTATCTGAGGCCAGCATTTTATCTGTAAAAAAAAACGGAATAATAATAGTCGTTGCTAGTTTTCTTGTGCTTGTTCTTTCCCGTAAAAGGTCTCTAGCTGTAGACTTGTGAACCAATGAGGTTGCATTTTTGACGTTCAAAATTGACTGTAAAAAAAAATCGGGTGAGGCTGTGCCGGGGCACACGGCCGTTGGTTTTAACGTGAAACGTCATGTTAGGGAATCGCTTTTGAAGTAAAAGATTGAAAAAAAAAAACAAGATTGGCGGTGTTTTAAGTATTTTAATAAAAAACTCAATGTCACAACAGCGAGCTGACTATATAAGTGTTCACACCACATTTTTGTTTCTAAGACTAATAGTTTTTTAATTATTAAGGTACGATGATATAGACCTTTTCGTTACGGTCCACTTTTTAAACCTGGTACCCGTATGTTTCGGCGCGATTTTAAAGACGTTTCACGTCAAAATCCTATTTGAAAAATAAATTTTGATAAGTGTCAGAAAATTAATCTATCAACATTCTTCTACAGGCTACAAAGAACTTGAGATTCGTTTATGGGCAAATGTATAATTTTTTATAACAAGATTCCACATAGTGTATTTGAATTGCCTTTTCATAAGTTCAAGGTACATGTTAAAAAGACGCTATTGAGTAAGGGCTATTACAAAGTTAATTATTATTTAAATGATGCCAATGCTTGGTGTTGATTTGAAGACATTGCATTCTAAAGTATAAATATTTGCATTCCATATAAATTGTAAGCACGTATGTATGTTGTATGATAACGACATAATTTATTGTAAATGTTGTTATTACTTTTGATAAAGTTGATAAGTTTCTTGCGCCCATTCTTCTTATAAGCTAAAAAATTCGTCCTGAATGGGTGGTAGGGAAAAAACATTTGGACAATTCAAAAGATCTTTCTATAAAGTCATATTTGTTGATTTTGATTTTACAAGTAGATTTAGTTAAGAAGACCAATAGGAAAATACAATTACAAGTTGATAAGTAACAGTACTTAAACTAACTTACATTGAAATATTTTATGCAATTCAGGATGTATCAGGGTCAGCGAAGCAAAAGATCTAGCTGGCCAATTGCCAGCCCCAAGCGTGGTCTCAGCTCCACAACATTACAGCACATTTATTATCCATAACAGGCTAAGTTTGCATGCAACAACTAAAAGCTAAACTAAATACTAGTATGTTATTACGATCGCTATCGTTATAATACGCACCAACTTGCATCCTGCGGCTTTATTCGGTTAAATCGGAGTATCTAATAGGAAACAGATTTAAAATAAAAATTCTCTTTTCTTGAGTCTAAGACTCTCTATCTCATAATATAACAACAATCATCTTAAACTTTTTTACTTTGTCAGCATATGAGATGAGGTAATTACTCGCTTCGTCTATAGAATAAGCTCTGTTTGGAGCTTATGTTCGTAGAGGCGTCAGCCGGAGCTTATAGTGATGTAGGCCGCGTCGTCATATATATTGATTTTGTTTGCAAAGTTGGTTTTGTTGATCAAAAGTTTGTTTGATTGATTGATTAAAAGTTTATTTTGATTTTGATTGCAAAAGTAGCAACAATTTTCACCAGAAGCGACCACTATATTGATCGACGCTAACGCTTTACATAGCCTCATTGAAGTACTGGCCTAGGGGTGTCCACTCAAACAATATATCGATACATTTTATCGATATAAGTTATCAAAATGTGATATCGATACGTTTCGATATATCGTTTGAAATTATCGATATTTTTTAAATATATTTCACAAAAAAATTATAATGTCCTTTTCTTGTCAAAAGCAGTTTGTTGTTGTTTGTGTTGTATTGTAAAGCATAATCAAAGATTAGAGTACGATAGTTATACTAATAGTGTAATAAGGTAACGTTCCGTTGTCATTATGAGTCAGCTTTAGCTTTTTTAATCGATTCGATATTTTCATAAATATCGATATATCGAATAAAAAATTATTTGTCGAAATATCGATTTATTTCGATAAATCGTATGGAAACTATCGAATGATTTGATATATCGATATTAAATGAATTATTAATCTACTGCGCCGACCCCAGATAATGGGAAATGGGAAAGAGGATGATGATGATCCCTATACTGGGCACAGCCTTCAGATGAGCAATAGAAGCCTCGCCCACTTATCAATGTGGTGGAATAACGTGGAACTGTAAGTATCGGCTTGTAGCTTCTTGCGAGTATCGCTAGATACGAGTACTATAGATCAAAAGTAATTTCAAATCGAAAATAGGAAATGTATAGATTTTAAAAAATTCTTTTGACTTGTATAATAATATAGTCATAAAGATTCTTCACAGGATATGAAGCATAACATTCAAACAGCCCACATTAACAATTTTGAAGGCAGCTACTTAAAGCGTAGGTTTGTACAGAAAATATTAATTCACTTGTGCCAGAAAAAGCGAAGGCCCAAAATCATGAATAAAGTATATCAAAATATTAATATCGAACATCAAAGCAAAACAGTAATGGCACTAATAATATTTAGTTTGGAAAATTATTGAGCACTTAAATTGCCTGAATCTTTTTTTCCGATTTACGGTTGTTCTTGTGGAAAAATTTGAGTCACAACGGTCTTGGAGAAAGTTTCAAGGGGGAAATTTACTCTTTTATTTATTCAACGTAAAGGTTGCCTCAGAAATAGTTTCTCGTGCTATTGTCACCGTGAGTAGGGTACGCGATCAGAGGAAATGTTTTGCAATATTGTTTCTTATATTTACTACATAACTGAAAGGCGTGACTTCAATATTTATGTAAATTATCTACCAGTAACTTGGAGAAATTTGCAGTACATAATTTACGTTACCAAGTGCGGCAATGCCGGCATGGTCATGTCTTTGAATCATACAAACATACATAGTACTGTGACGACCTCATTGGGAGTCCGCCTCTTTGATATCCACGGCGAGTCGAATTTAAAAAAAGAACCCGTTGCGTTTGTATTAGCTAACTTAAAGAAAAAACAACACATAATTCAAGAAGAAGTCGGTATTTATATTTAAGTGTATCCCTCACAATCCCGAAGCACTCTGCTGGGAGTCACAATAAATATATCTGATGCTCCCAAGACAGCATATTTTTTATTATATGATAAAGGGAATACAAACAAAAGGATCACCTTGGTAAGCGATTACCCTCGTCCACGGACATCCGTTTTGCCAGACTATTCACAATTTTTCTCCTCTGGAGAGGAGAGGTTAAGAATCCTCATGGATACTACCGCACGGTGATTATTTCAGCTTCCAAACAGATCGAGGCGGCTCGACCGGTATGATCTATAGATTAAACTCAGTCTGAGCTTGTATAGAAGGGTGATACTATCTTTCTCCATAGGGTGATGGCGAAAAATCTATATTTAGCCTTTTTAGGACAAAAATTCTTATCAAACCTTGGCCCTGCAGGCACTGCAACACACGTGCACATCTTATTTTAACCGTCTCTGAGTGTATGTATGTATGTTAACGCAGCTTTTTTGTAACTTTGTGTTTACATATGTACGAGTGTATTATGTGTAATTTTTGTCTGTGTAAGCGTTTTGTTTATCTATGACATTAGGTACAGTATTCATTTAGTTAGTATTCAAACTAAAATAAATATATATTAAATTGTATTCCAATAGTACGTTAAGCAGAGCCAGGAACTTAAAGTTCCGATTACATTTAAAGTTATTAAAACTAAGTGACGGCCCCGGGGCTACAGCTAAAAAAACCTTTTTAAAAACAAGCTTTTATTATTTGTTAAAAAATGAACTAAAAAGTAAAAATAAAATGTACTAAAAAGTTAAAAATAAATTGTTAACACTAAAACTTTTCACCATACATAATTATTCAATCTCGTCCCCCTCTTTATCATAGTCCCCATTTATAAATAAAAACGTGTTGCATTGTGATAGCTTGAGGAAAATGTTGTGTTGTATTAAATGTAACACGCTTTTATTTATAAATGGGGACTATGATAAAGAGGGGGGACGAGATTGAATAATTATGTATGGTGAAAAGTTTTAGTGTTAATAATTTATTTTTAACTTTTTAGTTCATATTATAAACAAATAGTAAAAGCTTGTTTTTAAAAAGGATTTTTTTTAAAATTTTATTTTTAACTTTTTAGTACCTCTACAGGCTTGCTGATGCAAATTCTGTATTGTAAATTTGTTTTCTTTTCTTGTGATTATTACTCAATAATTGTTGCGTGTGTGTGTCTGTAGACCAAATAAAATATCAATCTATCTATCTCAAATAATGTTTCTTTTATTTCAATATTCCGAGTTCACTGCGTTATTGTGCGATTCAGAATGAGACTAGTAGATGGAGCCACAGTGGATAATTTCTTTTGTTTAAAAAAGTGCTCTGCTATCGTTATTTAAAGGTTTAGAGGTTTAATTGTTAGTTTAATTCGTTACTTATGGCGTCGACTTTAAACACTGAATTATGACTGCTTTTGAATATCGATTGCAAACTAAAAATTGTTACCCAAACTCCCCTATTTAGTTTTCTATATCGGAGGTTGGGTTCAGACTGTGTATCTGAAGCCGGCTTCCAACTGATGACTCAGTAATGATACAGGGAGAAAAAAAAATGGCTCTTGCTGGTTTTCTTGCTGATTCTTTCCAGTACAAGGTCTCCCGCCGTAGACTTGTGAACCAATGGCGTAGCGTCTTTGACATTCAAAAGCGATCGTAAAATCCTATTTGAAGAATAAATTTTGTATTTGATTTTGATTTTATAAATGTATATATAAACCAAAAATTATCTGTTTCAAAACTAAAAGACTCTGAAACGAGAACCAGAAGAATCGTAGAAACAGCATCGGTGATACAAATTTAGGGTCTAGCTTTATACGGCCAGTCCGAGCATAGTTATCATTACTGGCGCGCCGCCAGTGGATCCTGGACGCAACGATATGCAAATGGCGTCACTGTATCACAACATTAGCCACGTTATAGCTGTTATGCGGAGGAAATACTGCCTTTGTACTTTGGTAATTTCATTTGTTATTAATGTACCTTAATTTTGGAGCGATTTTGCTGCGATATTGCGTCAGTATATGGCTCTGTCTTAGATTGGTAATTTACCTGAATCATCACTACTTCTTCATATTACATACATACGTCCATACAGAAGAGGTACAAATCTTTTTTTTTCATCTGGAGAGGTGAAGCGGAGAATCCTTTTGGATGTCACTCCAACCAAGTGCCATGGTGATAATGTTGCACTCCAAATGGGAGGCGGCTCGACCAGAATGACCTACCTACTAAATTCAGCCTGTTTTTTTTTGTTCCGTTAAGGAAAATGCATTGAGTTGCATACGCGGAGAATCGGGGTTATGTGGGGCTCTCCTCTGCAGAAGGAGAAGACCTACCCACTAAAAACCTCAGCGATATCCCTCACTATGCCTGGGCGCGAGAGCTCGATCCCGAAAGAGTGCTGTATCGCGCTCTGACGAGGCCGTAGGAACCCTTGCGGACGATCACCACCACCCCGTGGCGTATGGCGACTAGCGCCCACTCCGCGAGGGCGGCCGCCGGATATCTCCGGCCATCCACCTATTCAAAATGGGACCGCCTGGCCTTGAAAAGGGCCTTTGTCCACGGGGCAAGCCCCAGCACCAAGGTAATTTCTTTATTGAGATTTTCTTTCTCGGAGGAGCCCTATCTCGAAGGGCGGCAGCCCCCCTCATAGCCCTGTACGTAGTGCTTGGAGCTTCCCCCCCCCCCGTCATTTTGGCCTGCACCGGTCGAAGCTGATACTCCACATATTTGGGGGCGTTCCCCTATCCGCCACCTGGGGACGCGCCTGGTATGGGACGGCAAACCCACGCAGGACCAACTAAATTCAGCCTGCGGAAAAGGCAAAAATTGGTGGTGCACTTCAGATATATTGGTAATTAAATAATAACAAAAAAAAACTCACACGAAAAGAGCGTAGTGTAAGTGTCGTTCACCAACCTTGGTTCGAGTTGGAAACCTCGTGGGAAATGTCCAAGAAGCAAATCCAGTCCTGGGTTTAAGAAGAGAACCGATCGCCAGACTTCGTGTAAGACCTTTGGTAATTGAGACTTAAGGGATGTAATTCTCTTAACAATAAGATGTCATATTTAGTTAAATTAAGACACGTATTTTTTTTAACTGTCGATTTATTCTTTTCGAGCAAAACTTTCTAAGTTAATTTTTCTAAGGCTCATTCGTTGCTGATTATATTATATGCTTTATGTATTCGTCTATACGAACGTGATAAAAGTTTACTGAGTATTATGACTTTATATCTTATGTATGTTGGCAACATAATTTTGTGTAATTTTTGTAGGGATTGCAATTTGCTGCGAATATCACAGGAATCACTTTTATTCAAAATCAAAATCAAAATAATATTTATTCAACATAGACCTTTACAGGCACTTATTGACGTCAACAGACAAAACAAAAAAACAAAGCTTAAAAAAAAAAACAAAAACCTTGTCCGTACGTACGAATAAGGAAAAAAATAAAAAAAATGACTCGACACCTGTTCGGAAATTGGGAGAGCCTTCTCGAGAAGAACAGGCAAGAAACTCTGAAGGTCTATTTTTTATCTCCTCTTTACAATGTTAATAAATTACAATAATATAATATAAAAATACAATATAGTATAAGATACAATCATACCTAATACGATTACAGTCGTATGTATGTTTACATACAAAAATAATACAATATTATAAATAATGTTGTTACCAAACATGGCTCTATGAATAGTGTCCCTATTCCCAAATACTGTGATCATTTAGATAGTCACTTACTTTATTATAGGCGATATTATAGGCGACTAAGTAAAGGCGACTAGGTACGTAACCACTTTCCATCAGATGGCCTAACAATTTTTTTGTCAATAAATCAAATTAAAAAAATATAACGTACTCCAACACTGACAGCCAATTAAGGACCACATACATACATTACGACCGCCTTCTGCTGGCTGTACACATTGGCCCAATGATGAGGTTTTCTAAAATGTATACCGTGACGTGTTGTTTACTGTACATTTCTCAATTCAGTAATAGAAACACAATAACTGTTTCTTTTACTAAAACGAAATGCAAAATATATTATTTATTCGCTCTATTACGAGCGAATCTCAGCATGACTAGCTAATATTTGAACAAGACAACAAAAATTCATTTGAGCACTTTGCAACGGTAGTATTAAATTTACAGTAAGCAGTAGGGTCCAGCTTATTTGTTTCTAGAAACAAACAATTTCAAGTTTTAGTTTACTGCGAACGAGGAAATGCTTTTTTAGTGTGCAGTGTTGATGTTAATTAAGTGACTATCTTTGATGCATTTTTAATTTTTGTTTTTTGAAGCATATTGCTTGATTTAATAATTCTCTTTAATACGCTAGTAGCATGCAATTTGTTTAATTAAAAACGATCAAAATGCCGAGCATAATTATTGTTATAATATTCAACACACCTAATTAATCCTAAATATTGTTATTAAAGCATTAATAAAATTATTAAATAAATTGCGCAGAAGATACATTTTTGATAATATCATTATTTTTTTTGTACATTTACACCATTAATATCCTACGCCATAACAATACGCGTAGTTATCACATACTACCAAATGTAAGATCACATATTACCAAGCAAACAAGTTAAGGTATTGTGATCAACCAACATTACAAAAAAGAACTAACTTCTTTGAAAAATTGACGTCTAAATGACAAATAAAGGTCATTGTTCCGGCTCCATACATGTTCTGCCTAAGAACCGTTCGAATCGAAAGTAACTTATATAAACTCTTAAAATTATATGGAATCCTATGAAATAAGTTTTCACGAACGGACACTTCAAGAAACTAAAATAATTACGAAAAAAGTAAATATTTTGAGGCTATAAATAAAAAATAACCAACCTTGCGTGAAATATCAGAGTAGTAATATTAACAATATTATGTACAGCTATATATGTTCTCTTCTAGAACTAGGAAAGGACTACTCTACTAGATACTAGGAAAAGAGATAGTCAAGTTTAAGATAATTCTTTGACAATTATCATTTTACAAAATCCAGTCCTTTACACACAGCCGAGTCTACCAAGTACGCAATGTAATCGGAGTCCGTAATCAAGCCTAAGTTGTTAGAATAAAACCATGAAACGCATAGAAAATCACAAAAGAAACGATAGTCGCAAAGCAATAAAAAATTGAATGAAACGGACACAGATAAGGTATGAAGTACACCAGTGTTGCCAATTACGAAAACTATAATACTCGAATGCCAAGCTAGAAATTCGCGATTTCGCTTAAAAAATATATAATACTAGTATTTTTCTAGCTAGTCAATTTAGATATTTAAATGAATAAAGTGTTATCAACTAATTTTAATAACCGACTTCAAAAAGGAGGAGGTTCTCAATTCGATCCGTATTTACCGAAATCGCGAAAACTTCCGAAACTGGCAGCACTGGCTGACGGAAAACATTTTATACGGCATCAATAACTGTGACCCAACTTTTTATTTGGAATTTATTTATTTGAAGTGCCCGTGGAATACTAAAATATGTTTCAAATAATATAAAAATAAATGAAAATTATAGTATAATTTATATTCATATCGGTTCTTAGGCCAAAATTGAACAATGTCCTTTCATTATTGGATACGAGGGTATGGTAATCATTAATGCCAATATTTGTCAAACATAGGTCAAATTTCTTTTTTTAATTTTGATTGGGCGCGTTGGAGTTAGGTACAGTGGTGACTTAATTGTGTCCGTTGCTATGCTTCTTGGGTGTAACTAAGCATCGCTTTTTTTCTTTTTTTTTTCGTCAGGAGAGAGAAGCTGAGAATCTTCACTAAGTAGCACGAAATGTACCCCCGCAAGGGTAAGTGTCACGGAGGTTATGTCGGACTCCACACGGCCAGAGCGGTCTGACCTCGTGACCTACCAACTAAACTCAGCCTTTGCCTTGGCCATAAGGGCCTTACGGCATGAATGGAGGATGGCTTGCCGCACCCTCAGGAGAGGGTACGGTCAGCGCTGCTCTCCGAGGACATATGTGCTTGAAAAGGCACGATACACTAAAGTGGCTCCGGAATGTGCGGATGGATTGGGCCTACTCGTGAAAACGCAGCATGGACGACTAAGGGAGTGGCGGCGCAGATGCTTTTGATTTTTGATTGATGACAAGGCTTGAAGAGCGCGCGTTAAGATAGAAAGAAGAAGACTTGATAGAAATCTAGAAGATAGAAAATTCAATAGGTATTTTTTAGCTGATAAGTGGAATGGGCGCAAGAAACTTATCATCTTTATCAAAAGTATTTGTAATTATTAGTTATCGTCCAAATAATGGTACTTTACTGTTTAAAGTTAACTTCCAAAACATGTCTTATATTTATATACATACTTATATTTACATATATACATTACACATATATAATGTCACATTAAATATGTAATAACGAAAACGGGATTAATATCCCTATATAGTCCTGTAGTTTGATGTCCAAATCACTCTGCATCCTGAACACAATGTATGGTTTATTCGCAGGATATAGGGGTACAATTCACAAGACGTCCTATCACAGGAGAAAGCCTCAGATAAATAGCTGGAGATTCCACATCTCAGTGGAAGGGTCAACGTAATAACATCACACAGAAAGATTATGTAGGACAAATCTATTACAATACTGTGTGTTATGGACTGTGGGGCAATCATGTGCCGGTCCAGGTAAAAACTGGGAATAAATACTAAAAATTAAAGCAACTTCTAAAATAGGGGTAATAGGGATGGACCACGCCCCTTCCGTGGCCGGGGGGCGTCGTCGGTGGAGGAGATCGGGGGAGGTAGTGCAGCCACCCCCGAGGAGGGCTCCCTGTATCGACGGGGGAGCGAAGGCTGGGGGTTCCCGGAAGTAGCTTGGTAAGTTCCCGGGGGCTCTCTCATGCCTGATGAAGGCCATCCCTGAGGTTTTTAGTGGGTAGGCCTCCCCCTTCTGGGGAGGAGAGCCCCACATAACCGCCGGCTCGCCACAGCCGGGGTATGCAATTTAATTGATTTTCCTCAGGGGAAAAAAAAAGAAAAAAAAAAAAAAAAAAAGGTGTACCCAAATTTTTATGTGTCGTAGACCCTTTGCCGTGTTTTCGGTTTTGGGTAGAGCCCCTACGAGTACTTACCTGATATAAAATAAGTATCATAAAAATAAATATTTCTTACACTTAAACCAATTAGCCTAACCCAAAGTAAGCTCTATACGGCTTGTGTTAAGGGATTCTTTTTCTCTTTAGTCGAGCTTTATGAATACATAAAGCTCTACATACAAAGTAAAGTTAGTTTATATTTAACAAGCTTCATCTAGTCTGTAAACGTAACTAGAATACTTATTAAGTAAAAATATTTTCACAGCTACTAATAACATTTTACAGTGGGAGAGCCATGCTTCGGCACGATTTGGGCCGGTTCGACCGGAGTGATACCACGGCCTCACAGAAAACCGGCGTAAAATAGCGTTTGCGCTGTTTTTCGCGCAGTGAGTGAGGGTACCGGAGGCCCAACCCCCCTTATTCCCCGATTCCCTTTTAAAAGGCCGGCAACGCATCTGTGACTCCTCTGGTGTTGCCATGGTGTCCATGGGCAACGGTTATCGCTTACCATCAAGTGATCCGTTTGCTTGTTTGCTGCCCTATCATATAAAAAACATATATTAATATCAAAAATGTTATTAATATTTTAAAATTCATATTAATTATATTTCAATCTAATCTCAGTCCCTAGAACATAAGTCTCTTAGTAATTTTATCCTGTGCAGCGGAATGTAATGTTGGTAAATTTTATTTATTAATTAATGCACAATAGTTATTTATCTCTACAAGAAAAAATAGGTACGAAACATGAAACTGAGATTCTAACTACAATATTTTAAAACAAGCGTCTTTATTCAAATCGAGATCTCATTTTGCCAACGAAAATAGACAAATCTGACGTTGACATTATATAGTTGGTATATAGAATAAAAATATGCATTTTTTATATATTCTTTTACATCTAATACCACCAAAACTTAATAATATTTATCAACTTTTTATTTATTTTAAAAGTTCAATTTCATTTATAAAAAAGACAATATTAAAATCAAAAGCAACATTTGTTTCAATATTTTCATTCATCCAATAGTTTTTCATTACAAACTAATGGAATTTCTTGTAAGAGGCTAAAATATGGTGAGAATTAATAGATATCTTTCCCAATCTCAACACGAATGCTCTTGAATACAAATTCTTGTTAGAGATACGATTCCACAGAGCGAGCAGAAATTATTTCTTCGTCTGCGTATTTGATGGTCATTTGATGAGCGCGCAGATTTTTTAGGGCCGCCATATTGCCCCGATAGGCTGCGGATTCAATGAATTGGGATAAAAAGAAGCAAATCTAATTAAGATTTATCTGAGAATATTGCAATATCTTACAGAACACAGGCTACATAATTTACTTAAGAACTAATCGTTTTGTACAGTAAAAGTATCTAAGAATATTTCTATGTCTAAAAAAAATATGTTATTAATATGCGAACTCTGCTATTCTGCGGCAGAAAACCCTGCAATTAGATCTTCCTCCCATGCCCATGGAGAATACGAGTACTAACAATTATCGCTAAGTTATAAAATAGTTAACAGTAAATTAGACTGTACTGCATTAGTATCAAGTGTAAACTATGCAGTACCTAGAAATTCTCAAATGCGTTCTGTACATACAGGCCGTCTTTTCGCCACTAGCGCGTGTCGCACTAATTTCGCCGCTCCGTCGAATGATGCACACTTACGAGCATAATATATGTTTTAATTCTAGTTATATATATACATACATACATATATAGAGTAAGAGTTCCCCCACCATAGGAGGCCCCGAGCATATATAAGGAACGCGCGCCTAACACAGTTTGGGCTCGCTCCTCTCCCGAGGGGCGGTCACCCTTACGATTTGTCTATTTGGTTTATAGAACTTAGGCACAGGCTAAGTTTAGCCGGTAGGTCACGTGGGGTATGTAATTTAATGTATTTTTGCTTAGCGAAAAAAAATAGGTCACGTGGCCGGACCGTTGTCACGTGACACTTGCCGTTGCGGGGGTATCCTGGGTACTTTTCGTGCTCCTTGTGAGGCAGGGCTTTGAATACCGTTAAAAATTTGGTATCGTTACTTTCATGATCTATGGATAACGTTAAAAGCGGAGGTAACGTTATTCCATATAACGATACTTTTACCGGTAAATGGACTTGTTGTTATTGATTTTTTTTTCGGTAATTAATAACGTTACCTTGAAGTATCGTTACTTTTTAACGTTATCAAAGCGTTACCGTTACTTTAATGAAGGAAAGAGGTAAAAATATTGTTTGTCTCTTTAAGTCTTTTTCCTTTCTAAGCAGTGAAACATCCTCGCGTCTGTATTTCGTGTTTTTACATTTTGTCGGTGTAGCTATTGTTTATTAAGTGCCTTAAGTAACGAAAAAAGTATCGATACTTTTTAACGTTATTTGTTAACATTTTAATATTGGTAACGATAGCAAAAATATCGTTACCACCCCAATTACCGTTATTTTTCTTACAGTTAAAATTTTACCGGTATCTCCAGATATCGTTAAAGTATTATCGTTATGAAAATACCGTTACATAACGATACTTTTAATGTGAATTTGGTAACGTTACCAGCCCTGTTGTGAGGATTCTCAGCCTTAGTCTCCTGACGGAAAGAAAAAACAGTTTGATATTTGCTTGCTGGCGCTCGGGCAGTGCACATCGCTTTTTTTGGTTCATCGCGGCGTGTTCGGCATCGTGTCTGGTTTTGGGAGTGTATACGACTATTTGTTGCTTTCAAATTGGTGATTTAGTTGTATTAAATTTGTATTTGAATTACTAAATCATACATTTGTCATTGTGATTGCTGTTTCTTTTTATAAATTTCACTTCCTGATATATACGAGTATATCAGTCAAGTCTATTCTCAAGAATCTCTCTACAAAATTTATAATTTGCTTGTTAGTTTTATGTGCCGTTAGTTTCCTCTGTTTCCTTCCTTGTTCCTCCTCTGGACAATATGAAGTTTTGTTTTGTATCCAACTTATTATACAACTTATTATATATATTTGGGATGTATGTTTACAAGGGATGGAAGGTGTGATAATGATATAGAGAAGCGAGTGAAAGCTGGTAACATGGTGAATGGGGCCATGCATACGTTTCTGAGAAGTCAGAAAATTTCAGAAAAAGCGCGACTAGCAGTGCATGAGGGCGTGCTGGTCCCAACATTAATGTACGGAAGTGAAAGTTGGGTATGGGAGAAACGACATGAATGCAGAATAAATGCAGTAGAAATGAGAGCTTTGCGGAGTATGGCAGGAGTAAAACTGAGTGACAGATTGTATAATGAAGTGATTAGAAAGAAATGTGGTTTGAAAGAGGATATCGTGACAAGAATAGAAAAAGGGATGCTTGGGTGGTTTGGGCATGTGGAAGGATGGATGAAAGTAGACAGACCAAAATGATTTATGAAGCTGGAGTGAGTGGAGACACGGGACGAGGAAGACCTAGGCGGACATATTTCGAACAAATCGAAAGTGTCCTCAAAAAAGGCCAGGTCAGAAGTACCCGCAATCGTCGAGCATGTATGAGGAATGTTATGAAAGTAGATGAAGCGAAAGAGATATGTAAGGACCGTAGCAAGTGGAAGGACGTAATCTCTGCCTACCCCGTGGGAAAAAGGCGTGAGTGTATGTATGTATGTATTATTATACAACTGTAATCCCTATTAATATTACGTTATTGGAAGTTTGTATGGGTGGATGTTGTTCAAGAGTTCATGTAAAAATTACTCAAAATCAAAATTAACTTTATTCAAATATGACTTTATAGAAAGCTCTTTTGATGATTCAAGTCGTATTTTTTAGCTGAAAGAAAAATGGGCGCAAGAAACATAACAGCTTTACCAAAAATAATGACAAAATTTACAATAAATTATGTCTTTATCATACAATGTACATATGTGATTACAAGAATTTAGTGAATTCCACAAATTCTACCACTTCATTATTCATTTTAACAATAGTATCAACTTTTCTTACATTTGGTTATGAAAATTTGATACATTTAGTTTTATTGGGGTTTAAAGATTATTTATTTTAAAGATTATTAAGTTATTGACATGAGGCAATCGGCAGAATAAATAAACATATTTTTATACCCAATATCTATAATATAATCTACATTTTACGTATAACTCCCTATCTTCGAGTATCATTTGGTATATTTTTAGTTTGTATACAATTCGTATTTGTTTTATTAAGTAGGTATTTACTTCCCCTTCCGTGGCCCGGGGGCGTCGTCGGTGGAGGGGACCGGGGGAGGTGGTAGCTTCCCCGAGGAGGGCTCTAGAGAGGGGAGCGGAGGCTGGGGTTTCCCGGAAGTGGCCTTTGTGTTCCCGGGGCTCCCTACATGCCTGAGGAAGGCCATCCCTGAGGTTTTTAGTGGGTAGGCCTCCCCCTTCTGGGGAGGAGAGCCCCACATAACCCCGGCTCGCCACAGCCGGGTACCTATGCAATTTAATGCATTTTCCTCAGGGGAACAAAAAAAAAAAAAGGTATTTAAATAAATACTGCTATCCTATATTTATATATACATATATGTGTATGTATGTGTGTGTGTATGTGTATGTATGAGTGTGTATATATATATATGTATATGTATGTATATTACATAATACTTAATATAATAGATGTAATAAGGTTAAATAGTATAAACTGGTATTATATAAGCTGTGAACATGGATTCATTTATTGTTGCATGGAAAATGAATAGAAATATAGTAAGCAATAAGCAATTACTATAACTTCAAATAATCTTAATTTTATGCTTGTACTGTGCTAACTTGAGTAATAACCAAATATTGTTGACCTACGTTAACATATTTTACTTATGTTGTTAAATGTCAAGCTTTACTGGAGACAATACAGTTTTTACTAGTGCGGAGGTAGTTGTCACTTCTGCTGTTATCGGTATTAGTACGAACGTTGCAATGTACCCACAACTTATAAATCTACACTTCTATACTAATATTATAAAAAAGTAAAGTTTGTGTGTTTGTATTTTTGTATAATATATGTTATAGTTTGTATATTTGTTAAATTGTAAGGGGTAATCTCGGGATCTACTGAACCGATTTTAAAAATTCTTTCACCGATAGAAAGCCACATTATTGCGGAGTTTCATCATCATCATCATCATCATCATCATTATCATCATCATCATCATCGATTTTAAAAATTCTTTCACCAATAGAAAGCCACATTATTGTTGAGTGTCATCATCATCATCATCATCATCATCATCATCATCATCATCATAATCGATTTTAAAAATTCTTTCACCAATAGAAAGCCACATTATTGCTGAGTGTCATCATCATCATCATCATCATCATCATCAGCGGACGGCGCCCGATGGCTTCGGGTTTAATTCAGTTCGCTTTCGTGCTCGCTTCGGGGATTATTAATATTATGCCCAACGAAGTGGGCGCGGGTCAGCTAGTATATTATAATTAAGTAAGTACGTACTTGTAACAGCCTAGGCATTGTTATTGGCAAATAAATCATTTCATTTCATTTCATTAATGGCGAACCAGTGCAATACTTTAGAAAGAGTACTACTGAATGGATTTTACTGAAACTTTACAATAATATAGCTTATATACATCAGAATAATGTAAGCTACAATTTATAAACATATGCTAATATGTATTAAATATTACTATTATGAATTATAATGTATGTCGGCGCGGTACTATCGGTCGGTAAATCGATTTCATTATCTGTGTAGTCGGTCGGTAATTACTAGAGATCGGATAATCGGATGCATATTTACCTAAAGTTAGTTTAAGACAAAGTATGGAAACGGCTTTTTATTGTTTTGTTAAACAAAATTTTTCACCATTTCTGTTTTTTTATTCAATGATTTAATTGATTATTATTTTAGTCAAACTAGCTCACTACTTTCGTATAACACTCTTCATGTAATAAATCGTACATTCATAAATCGCACGGGGAACTGAAACTAAACTTCATGTAAATACGTATGCATAGTTGTATAAATGAACCCGGAGTCTCGGTCTTTTGTAAATAAATACCACGTGCTAATTTAGTAATTTTCAAACAATATCACTACGTTAAATTTGCAGTCCCGTATTTTCCCGGGATTTTTATTTAACAAAATGTATTTTAAAAAGCCGCTTCTATAATTTGTGAGCCAAAAATTAACTTTAGGTAAATATGCATCCGATTATCCGATTTTTAGTAATTACCGACGTGGAAATGTCATCGGATAGACCGACACGTCACTTTCTCTCCGGCCGCCATCGTGTACGCACCTAAGAACTTAATTTAATCCGTTTGCATCGCGTGTTATATGTGTTATTTTTCCACTATTTACAGTTCAACTGATTATTGTAAAAATATTGGTGTCTTTATTTTATGAATTTCGTCATCATGCTCGGAAATGAAGATTCCGTATTAGAGAACCCGAGTGCTGCCTCTCCGTCATGTAATATATGAATAGCGTTATGGGCTACAATATTAGCAACTTTTGTTATTACTTTTTATTTAGGCACATTTATTGTAGATGTTTCCTGTTCTTACAAGTTTTTATATCAGCTTCACTTGTAACTATGTAAGAAAATCTTGGAGTCTTAATTTGACCCACTTCCCGGTCTCCGATTGAGCTGAAATTTTGCATGCACGTGTATGTCGGATGACAATGCATGGTTATGTGTGTGACGTCATTCTAAATCCAACATGGCGGCATTACCGAGATAGCGGATCAATTATTTTTAATACACCCCTATAATATGGGTATCAAATGAAAGGGCTTGCAAAGAACACCTCGATAAATAATGTGACGTCACTCTTAATTCAATATGGCGGACCAATTATTTATAATGCACCCCTACAATATGGGTATCAAATGAAAGGGTTTGCTAAGCTTAGTTTTTTTGTCGGAAAATAAATTTAAAATAAAAAATGTTTAAATAAAAGTTTTAATAAATGCGCTAAAAAGAACAAAATAAACTTTTACATATAAAAGCTTGTTGTTAAAAGTATTCTATAATGAAACCTAAGCAGTGGTCGTATGGAAATAACAAACCGGTATCTATAAAATTCTTTAATAATTGGTTAATCACAACTGATATAGCGACAATACAATATAATTTTACTAATTTCGCTCAGCAACCGGCAGAGTTACCCTCTACGAGTATCGGTTCGAGACTGACGCCGATTGATATCGTGCGCGGCTTTAAATAGGCTGGCAGGCAGCTACGGCTATCCCCACCCTGCCACGACGGCCGTCGTGGCAGCGGTCGGCGATGTCGTAATGGCATGGCTGGCTGTCACGCGGCTCGGCGGCGGGATGTTGCGTTACATTCGGCCATCCTGTAACAATTGCTCCCGCAATGGGAACACAAAACCTTGTTAGCTCTCAAGTAGGTCTATTAGGTCTTCAGTTTCTAATTGTTCGTC
>JAYEAL010001096.1:0-19888 GCA_036419045.1 Scirpophaga incertulas | reverse complement strand
ATGGTAAGTGGTCACAGTTCTAATAGAGTCTATGTATAGTGGTTCTTGCGAGAATCTTGGCAATGTTGCCATCACCACAAAAAACACAGTGCACGTTGCCAACATGTCACAGTCATTTATAATCTATACTCATAATAAATGTGTAGAGAGGTCAATTCTGCACATGCAATATATTTCCAAAGTAACTATCAGGGGGTGATTAGGGATCGATACTGTTGCCAAAAATGCAATCAGTAATATTTTTGTCTGTCTGTATGACCGCCATAGAAACAAAAACTACTCGACGGATTTAAACGAAACTTAGTACACTTATTTTGCATAATACTGAGCTGGTTATAGTATACTTTTTATCACATACATACATATATGTCACGCCCTGTTCCCAATGGGGTAGGCAGAGACCGCCTCTCTCCACTTGCTACGATCCTGGCACACTTCTCTTGCTTCCTCCACTTTCATGAGCGTCTTCATGCATGCTCGTCGGTTGCGAGTACACGCAATCAATCAATGAGCAGAGCAGTGAAGTGAAATATTGGGAATACGGGAGAAGTCACTTCATTTTTAAACTTCCGTTGCGTGTGCAAGCCCAATGGTTAAAACTACACAGAAATCATGTATGATGAAAATTAATGTTCTAGTTAAAATTGTATAAAAAATATCCCACGATAGCATATGTCTATATTTTATGGTTGACTCACAATAACACGTGTAACTGTAATAATTTTATGAAATGTGTCTTATTAGAAAAATAATCAATGCTAGTATATTATATATTTATGATATTAACAGGTTCATAACATGATATTCACAAGTTACACAGCTATACAATACAATTTTAGTTACATTAGTAATGTTAAACGTAAAATCATTCTATCGTCGCGGAACAAAAAACAGTTCTTAAAAACAGTTTGCATTAAAAATGCTCATCCCTAGCTATTATATAATTAAATAAAAACGACTTAACTACTCGACATATTAAGTAATTAAATACAAACTTATTGCAAAGTCAAATCATTCGTCGGCAAATCATAGTTGTTAAAAGTTAGACACTGTAGTTGGAACACTAATAAAAGTTACAATTTTCATTGCAGCTGAACTTTGAGCCTGAATTTTATCGCCTTCACCGCGCAATATAAGCCCGAGGTTTAGTGGCCTAAGATTTTGCCGTTCACTTTAGTATTATGGCACTGTGAAATTACTCTATTTGTCTTTTTAATATATTCTTGTTTGTTATTAAACTATATTACATTATTTTTTGTATTCCTAAAATTCATTTTTAGGGTTCCGTACCTCAAAAGGAAAAAACGGAACCCTTATAGGATCACTTTGTTGTCCGTCTGTCCGTCCGTCTGTCAAGACCCTTTTTCTCAGGAACGCGTGGAGGTATGAAGCTGAAATTTATATCAATTACTCAGGTCTACTGTCACTTGAAGCTGTGAAAAAATCAAACTTCTAAGCCAACGCAATCAAAAGATACAGCCGTTTATGCCGCAAATTTTCGACACTTGCAAGGGAATCAAAACCTACAGGATGCTTCCCGTGAACTCAGAATCTTGAAATTTGGTACGAAGCAACGTCTTATAGCATAGATAAAGGAAAAATTACGAAAACCATAAATTTTTAGTTACATCACATAATATATATTTTTTAATAATTTCCTCATAAACGCGTAGCAGTATTAAATTGAAATTCATACCAAATACTCAGGTCTATAATACCTTTAAGCTGTAACAAAATCAAACTTCTATGTTAACGCATTCAAAAGAAACAGCAATTTAAGCTGCATATTTTGAAACTCGCAAGTACTCGCAAGGGAATCAAAACCTAAAGGGTACTTCCAGTCGACCTAGAATCTTGAAATTTGGCATGAAGCAACGTTTTATAGCACACATAAAGGAAAAATTCCGAAAACCTTAAATTTTTAGTTACATTACAAAATATATATTTTTTAATAAATATAAACTTATTACTTTTTTGTCTTAAATTTATGCTCCTCCATCTTTCCCCATTGTAATGTTATGAATTTCATTTTGCAATAAAAATACCATAGTTATGACTCGATTGTCGTAATGAACGAACTTTGTAAACCTTGCAGGTTTGTACGGAACCCTCGGTGCGCGAGTCCGACTCGCACTTGGCCGGTTTTTTTAAAGATAAAAGAATCAATAACATTGAACTGTCTTGTCAAATAAACTAAAATCATGTGCCTATTTACACAAAAAGTTCATAAGCAAAATAAAATATTCTAGCGACTTTTATAAAAAAAACACAACATAGAATAATGTAAAGTCGCGACACTATTCATGTGAAAATTGACACTATCCTCTTAGTCACCAGAATTTATGGCGTCATGCTGTTGTTTGGGTCTATCTTTCAATCTACTGTCTCCAAATTTATTTTAGGTTGGGATTCTTACAGGGGTTTTGTAATAACACATCTTTTACAATCCCGTTGTCGCCTATAATATATATATATATATTGCAAGGTATCGTACCAAAACCTATGAAATTTGTGCTCGCTCTATCCCAAATCTCAAATTTACTGCGCAAACTGCTACTTTTGATGACATTCAGCAATTTTCTTTTCCGACTTAGCATCTTCTTTTGAATCGATGTATACGCCAAGGCACACGACATGAGCCTGTCGCCTCTCTTACCCCGTTAAACTGGGTTCTTTTCGATTTTCTGGGGAGCAGACCTAGCTCGTAGAATTTGTAAATCATGTTGAAGTCAAAGACGATTCTCATAAAACTTACGACAAATCAGATTCGATTGGCAAAAAAATCGGGTGGTGCTGTGCTGGGGCACACGGCCGTTGGCTTTAACGTGAAACGTCTATGTTAGGGAATCACTTTTAAAGTAAAAGATAGAAATAAAAAAAAACAAGATTGACGGTGTTTTAAGTATTTTAATAAAAAACTCAATGTCACAACAGCGAGCTGACTATATAAGTGAAATATTCACACCACATTTTTGTTTCTAAGACTAATAGTTTTTTAATTATTAAGGTACGATGATATAGACCTTTTCGTTACGGTCCACTTTTTAAACCTGGTACCCGTATGTTTCGGTGCGATTTTAAAGACGTTTCACGTCAAAATGAAGCAAAATTAAAAAGTCAGAGTACCAATTCTTACTAATATTATTGTTTAGTCTTGCGCTTACTAAACAGTAATACAACTGTGCAGCAGTAACTTCTATGGTAGAAGGAAGAAAAATAAAAAATGGCGTTCATGTAACGGTGTTTAATTCGTAAGTGAGCAATTTTTTTTCACGGATCATTTTGCGAATATCATCTGTGATAGTTGTGATAGTTTAAATTGAACGATCCACAGGAGGCACTACTGGTATCGATTTGGATACGCTTTGGCCCAAACAATTATAAATCGGAAAGTAAGTTTGTTTGTTCCGCTTTCACGCCGTAACTACTGAACCTTTTTTAATTGCTTTGAAATTTTGCAGACGTAAAGATAAAAGTCCGGATTAAATAATAGGGTAATTTTTATCCTGGAATAAAATGATTTTCCCGAGGAAAAACAAAAATATTGTTTGCTTGATGGATGGTTTGTAGATGGCGCTGTGTGTCGTTTAAAACAAGGTACAAAACGGAGCGACGAATTGACGTGATTTTATTTACGTGGAGATAGTTGAAGGGATGGAGAATAAGATGGGCTACTTTTTATCCCGGAAAAATCATCAGATCCCACGGAATGCACAATAAAGGCATCGCTTAAAGGCTACTAAGAGTGATTCTTAAGCAAGGTTTTGCGGTATATTTTATCTCGGAAAAACGGATAGTCCCACGGGAAGCGCGATAAAACCTTCGCGCCATAAACCGACTTACGCGTATATGTAGCCGTGGGCAAGAGCTATGACCCTTAACCTTCTATAGAATCAATCCTGAAATCCACGCGGGCGAAGCCACGGGTAGAAAGCTAGTGTAGAATAAATTTTTGATTTGATTTTAAATGAACTGCGCAATTACTGGTGCTAGTTTCCGTCACCGTTCTACGCGACACAACATTCATCCTCATCACCTTTTTTTTTTTTGTTCCCCTGAGGAAAATGCATTAAATTGCATACCCTGGCTGTGGCGAGCGGCGGTTATGTGGGGCTCTCCTCCCTAGAAGGGGGAGGCCTAGCCACTAAAAACCTCAGGGATGGCCTTCCTCAGGCATGTAGGGAACCCCGGAACATCAAGCCACTTCCGGGAACCCCAGCCTCCGCTCCCCTGCCTAGAGGGGGCCTCCTCGGGGGAGGCTACACTACCTCCCCCGGTTCCTCCACCGACGACGCCCCCCGGTCACGGAAGGGGCGTGGTCCATCCCGGGTCGCCGTAGCGGTCGCGACATCCTCGCGCCCGCCGGCGACCCGCGGCGGCGCCGCAGCTGTGCTACCGAGCCGGCGCCGCCTTCTTCGAGCGGATCGCGCCATCTCCCGACCCCGCTCGGCGGCCTCCTCTGGAGCATCGCTGCTCACAGAAGGAGGCCACAGCCCTCCAACCTCCCTCGTCCGCCAGCATTGCCGCAATCAATGCCGGCGGAGACAGATCTCGCCCGATCTCTGCGACCAAGACTCGGCGCTCGGAGGCCCACGCGGGGCACTCCGCCAGCGTGTGCTGGGCCGAGTCGAGGTCGGATGCGCAGTGGTGACAATGTGTCGATCCCCCCGTCCTATTCGACACAGATACTCACCGAAGCAGCCGTGCCCGTGAGTATCTGAGTCAATCGGTAGGTGACCTCCTCCTTCCCGTGGAGCCAAGCTTCGAGGTGCGGGAGTACGGCACCGACGGCCCGCTGGCGCGCGCAGATCCGTAATTCGAGCTGCGCACGCCAGGCCGCCACAATCCGACGTCGCCGCGTACATGTCGGCCAGGATGTCGAATGGGGGGAGCGTCCCAGAACCGTCGCCGCCTCGTACGAGATTGTACGTAGCCTCGCACGATCCGTATGGCCATTATCCGCTGCAGGCTCCGTAGCAGAGCACACGGAGCTCCATATATGGCCACGGATCGCACAAGGCCCTCGTACAGGCGGCGAACTCCATCCCTCGGTCCACGAGATTGGGCAGCAGGCGATGCAATGCGCCCGCCACCCTTTTGGCTCGGGGACCAACCGCACGAAATGCTCCTCGAAGCTCCAGCGGCGGTCCAGGGTGAGGCCCAGGTACTTGATGTACGGCCCCACCGGGACCACCGCGGTCACCCACCCGGATCCGCAGCTGGGTGGTTTCCGGCGCTCGGAAGGCCGTGAAACCATAGCGCCTCGGTTTTGTGAGGCGCTATTTCTAAACCCAGCCGGCGGATCGCCCGCACGACACATGCCACCCCAAGCTCGCAAGCGTAAGCAACGGCCCGAAGTCGGCCCCAGCCATCCTCATCACCTAGACGCTTGGCAGTCCACCACAGTGCGTTTTTCCAGGAATTTTCTGCCACACACTACTAAACTGTGAAATGAATTGTCGCCTGCAGTATTTCCGAACCGATGCGATATCGACACCTTAAAAAAAAGAGCATATTCTCATTTAAAAGGCCAGCAACGCATCTGTGACTCTTCTGGTGTTGCGGTGTCTATGGGCAATGGTCATCGCTTACCAATCTTACCGTCAGGTGATCCGTTTGCTCGTTTGCTGCCCTATCCTATATAAAAAAATAAAACAACAATGAAGATTAGTCAAAAAGAAATACGTCATCATAAAAACGGCATATGGCCCATGTCTTTTCTAAATTTTGAATCAGTGGAGTGTAAATTGATATAAATAAAAAATATAGCATTACAGCTGTTATACGTCTCCACCGATGGACGTGAGCCACTCGAGGACGCAGCTCAGTGGGGATTCTTGCACCTTTGAATTTCTTCGCAGACGTATGAAGGTTGCTTCACTGGTCAACGAATCGGTCATAGAACATGCAATCCGATTTGTAAACCAGTGCCGAGGCAAAGCGCTGGCAACGCTCCCAATATGTATTTATCATTAGAGTGACGTTACCCGAATATTCGCAACAGCAGTGTCGCTTCGACGCATCAGGCTCGCGTGCCTCTTAGTTGTTTTCAACACTGCAGTGGTTACTGCAGAGTACGAATACCGTATTACCAGTCAATTTGGTGAAGGAACTCCAGAGGCCGTTAGCGGGGTGACTGTGGGTTGTGTGAGTTTCGGGATATTCCTTCTACTTAAATAATGCTAGGAGGCAGTATAGATAGCAACACGTAAGTCTTTACCTGTCGATATTGAGACAATTTTTAGTCACTTGTATTGAAAGCTTGTTATAGGTACCTTTATCATTGTAACGTCTATAAACGTCTAACTATTTTCGAAATTATGAAATGCGTCTATTTAAGTTATGTAGGGTTATTGAAAATAATAAAGAATTTACATTAATTATTAACTGGGACTTTTGTTTTTGAAAACTAGCAACACTAACATTATTTAAAAAAAATGTGGGTATTTTGGAAGGGAATAAAAAAGAACGCTTGACCAATGCAACGGCATTCTGATTCTCGCCGTCGAACGATAAAGTTGTGTTAGAGTATTAAAGTATTCAGAATATAAGTATCTGTCAACCTGTATTCCTGAGTTTTATTATAGTTATAACTATGCTCTTGCAACTAAACGTCGAAATTTACAGTCTATTTAATGTTATGCATATGGAGGTATTAAATATATCTAGATAATCTGGAAGGATTGCCCTAGAAAAGTGTTACCTGTGGCAACTTGTATATAATGTACACACAGAGATTATCTATTTACAATAGAGTCAATAATAAGTTATTGAATCAAGTTCTGTTGATTAAATCTAAGCATTTTTATTATTTCAGAAAGCATTGACCTTGTAATATATTTTTTAAATTAGTGTCTTTTTAACTGGTACTGTAAATGTATTAAAAATAAAGCAGTAACACTTTATGCTGAGTTATAGGAAGTTACAAATTTCTACACGAACAATCCTTCAATTTTTTTTAAGCTTGAACGTTTATATGGTAATAATATTGAAAAATTTTAATATGTATTAACACACCTTCTAGAAACAACGGCTTAATTATTTAAAGCACTGGAATACTACCGTGACTTTTATGACTTGCACTCTTCCCGACTGACTGAACACTGATCCCAACCAAGTCATGTCTAATTATTACACCTTTTAAAATCTGTGCAACTGTGTTTAGCCACGTGGCTCACTGTGCTGCCATCTATTGGATAATGACACAAAAAAAAAAGAGACAGTAGTCAAATTCGCAATCTATCATCACGGTATAACCTCAAACATGGGAAGTAAAATTGCATATTTACATTACAATGACTGCGTATAATAATTACCGAATACCGATATATTTATTTGATTAAATACGTTACTGAGGAACAGTCTCTGTCTTATATTACAGGTAGAATGAACTGTTCTTTTTTGGAGGACAAAAATATATTCAACATTTGCCGCAGACCTCCATAATAGTAGACCATTCGACCAATTTGCCATTTCAATATTAGTTAGTTATCTTACTTTATATACAGCACTAGCGAATGCAATAAAAAAATGGTTATGGTAGGTTTTCCTAAGAGATAGAAATATACCATCGCGGACTTTTTTGTGGACTTTTGTAAGTTGTACAATACGGTAGTACATCATTTTGACCAATCTCGTAGGGTTTGGCCAGCGTTTGCAATATAAGCGCAAAAAAGTAAGTTGATTTACGACATCACATTTGTTGACGCAGGTTCGAGAAATGACGAATGCTACGGATTTTATATCTTGTTTATTACAAATCACCTTTTATACAGTATTAATGAAAGTTAAATAAAATGGAGTAGGTATGCACTATGGCGTGCTAAGCTTGACAGCGGCCTTCCGCGCCGGCTGTCGCTCGAGGAATGGGCGAGTGAAGTGCGCGCGTAGAGCAGATTGGAGCCTGTTACGTTTTTTTTTTTTTCCTCAGGAGAGGAGGCTGAGAATCCATCATGGATACCAACGCAACAGGCAAGCAGGGATGCGTTGATTATGTCGGACTCCTGGTGAATCGAGGCGGCTCGACCCAACAGACCTATCGACTAAACTCAGCCTGAGCCTTGGTCCTAATGACCCTACTGGCTTATATGGAAGGGGCTGCACCTCAGGAGAGGTACGGTTAGCGCTGCCCTATGGTGAGGGCATAAGCACTAGAAGAGGCGCGGTTCTCCAAAGTGGACCGCCTGTATTGACTGGGAACCTACTCGTGGCGTAGCAGAAGGCTGCCGAATAAGGGGAGACAAGGGAGGCGACGGCTCAGACGCCGCCGCTCGCAGGTCTAGAAGGTCCTGCGTTAATTGATTAGGGGGGTCGCTTAAGACATGCCGCGGTCTGCGTGTCCTCTGCCAATATGGACTGTGTCGTGGGATGTGTCCGCTGAAGGCGGTGTTGATGGATAGTTCACTGACTCTCGAATTAACGGGTTGATGTGCTCTTCCGCGGTTCTGAAGAACCGTTTGGAGCACTCCCTAAAATGTTCTTGAAAAGTGGAGCCTGTACGTTGTTCACGTCGCATTTTTATGACCCGCACGATGACGCGTTAACAACATTAGAAATCTCAAAAATTGTCAGTGTTCCACTACTACATTGTGCATGTTTTATACATATAAATCTTTCTCTTGAATATACCTATTTATTAAAGAAAACCGCATAAAAATCCGTTGCGTAGTTTTAAAGATTTAAGCATACATAGCTACATACATACATACAGACACCGGGAAGCGACTTTGTTTTATACTATGTAGTGATGATATGCAACAGAACTAAGTATTGTCCACCCAGGGTCGAGAGTCGAGTCATAAAACACTTAGCTATTATCTCACCTGATAATAAATGAGGTTAAGTTTGGTGTTGTCGTTTTAGAGAGTGGAGAAGGGAGCAAAGGCCGGGGGTCCTCAGATACGACACTCGATCTTAAGGGCAACACCTGAGGACGCCCATCGCTGAGGTTTTTAGTGGGTAGTCCTCCCCCTTCTGGGAAGGAGAGCCCCACATAACCGCCGGCTCTCTGCCAGCCGGGGTATGCAATTTAATGCATTTAATGCTCGAATTTCCATCACATCAGACATGATAATTTGTTGAGACAAACTAGAATGAACCATAATTGTTATAAATGTTTATTTTAATCCCAACTTATATTATAAATGCGAAAGTAACTCTGTCTGTCTGTCTGTTACGCTTTCCCGCTTAAACCTCGTAACTGATTATGATGAATTTGAGTATAGACAATCTTTAGACCCTGAGACAGAACATAGGCTTTTTACCAAAGGTAGATCCACTACCGATGCCGGAACTGCACTTATGAAACATATTTTTGACGCATGGGAGGGCAAGCGGGATGTAATTGGAGTGTTTTGCGACCTTTCCAAAGCGTTTGACTGTGTGAGTCATGAAACGCTTTTAAGTAAACTTAGACATTATGGTGTCTCGGATGGAGCTGTTAGCCTTTTAAAATCTTATTTATCAGACAGATTGCAGAAAGTCGTTATTAATAGATCAGAATCTGCTAGCTCGCCTATAACTATGGGGGTTCCCCAGGGATCAATATTGGGTCCTCTACTGTTTCTAATATATATAAATGACCTTCCTTACTACATTACAGAATCGTGTGAGACAGTATTGTTTGCAGATGATACTTCTTTACTATTCAAAGTTGATAGACAAAAGGAATGTTATGACGATGTAAATAGTGCTCTCTCGAGAGTTCTGTTTTGGTTCACAACTAATAATTTGTCTTTAAATTCTAAGAAAACAAAATGTATCAAATTCTCTTTGCCCAATGTAAGGCAGGTTGATACTAGTTTAAATATGAATGGTGATGTCATTGACTTGGTAAATAATACTAAATTCTTAGGCATTACGTTAGATTCACGACTACAGTGGGATCCACATATTGAAACATTGGCAATCAAACTTAGTTCAGCGGCGTACGCAGTAAAAAAGATTAGACTTTTAACTAATGTTGAAACGGCAAGAATTGTTTATTTCAGCTACTTTCATAGTGTTATGTCCTATGGACTGCTGCTATGGGGATCAGCGGCTAACATTGAAAGTATTTTCCTTTTACAAAAAAGAGCGATTCGTGCTATTTACTGTTTACGGGCTAGAGAATCCCTAAAAGAATTGTTCAAAGAAATTAATATTTTAACTTTAGCTAGTCAATATATATATGATAATTTAGTTTTGTATATAGTAACTATAATAAATTCAATAAAAACAGTGATCTACATAATGTGAATACCAGAAATAAAAATAAACTTGCCGTTCCAATGTTCAGACTCCATAAAACTAGCTGTTCGTTCTTGGGGAAATGTATATCTATGTTTAACAAACTTCCGCAAGGTGTCATTGATTTGCCTTTATATAAATTTAAAAACCATATCAAAAAGACACTCATGAGTAAAGGTTATTATAAAGTAAGTGACTATCTTAATGATCACACTATTGGGAATAGGGACACTATTCATAGAGCCATGTTTGGTAACATCCCAACTAATATTTAAATGCGAAAGTGTGTTTGTTTGTTTGTTTGTTACCTCTTCACGCTTAAACTACTGGACCGATTTCAAAAATTCTTTCACCTTTGGAAAGCTACATTCTCCCGAGTAACATAGGCTACTTTTTATCCCGGAAAAATCGACAGATCCCACGGGATGCGCAATAAAGGCTTCGCTCAAAAACTACTGCACAGATTTTTATGCGGTTTTCATCAATAGATAGAGTGATTCTTGAGGAGTTTTGCGGCATTTTTTATCTCGGAAAAACGGATAGTCCCACGGGAAGCGCGATAAAATCTTCGCCACCATAAACCGACTTCCGCGTATATGTAGCCGTGGGCAAAAGCTATGACCCTTAACCCTCTATACACCCAATCCCGAAATCCACGCGGGCGAAGCCGGGCAGAAAGCTAGTTATTTATAATATTGTATTATTTTTATATGTGTATGTAAACATACATACGACTGTAATCGTATTAGGTATGATTGTATCTTATACTATGTTGGTATTTTTATTATATTATTATAATTATTAACATTGAAAAGAGGAGATAAAAATAGACCTTCAGAGTTTCTTGCCTGTTCTTCTCGAGAAGGCTCTCCCAATTTCCGAACAGGTGTCGAGTCAATATATTTTCTTTTTTTTTTTCCTTATTCGTACGTACGGACAAGTTTTTGTTTTTTTTTTTTTTATACTTAAGCTTTTTTGTTTTGTTTTGTTGACGTCAATAAGTGCCTGTAAAGGTCTATGTTGAATAAATATTATTTTGATTTTGATTTTGATTTACTACCACTGTTGATTTCGAAAATAAGGGATGAAGCGGTTGATATAGAGGTTGAAAGTTTGTATGGATTTCTTAATTTTAAAAGATATAACCATGAAGCTTAATATTTAAAAATTAATAATAAATTATTCAACATTTGTTGTAGCATTTTTGAAATTTACGCGTGGGAGAGCCCTGCTACGGCACGAATTGGGCCGGCTCAACCGGGGTGATACTACGGCCTCACAGAAAACCGGCGTAAAATAGCGCTTGCGCTGTGTTTCGCCGAGTGAGTGAGGGTAGGGAGGCCCAAACCCCCTTATTCCCCTAATTCCCTTTTAAAGGGTCAGCAACGCATCTGTGACTCCTCTGGTGTTGCGGGTGTCTATGGGCAACGGTTATCGCTTACCATCAGGTGATCCGTTTGCTAGTTTGCTGCCCTATTCTATAAAAAAAAAATCGACCAGCAAGGTGGTGAAATAAGGGTTGAAAGTTAGTATGCAAGTTCGTCAAATATCACGTCATAAGAAACAAAAAATCGTTTGTTCTAGCATTTTGAAATTATTCCCAGTGTGGGGGTGAAATAGGGGTTGAATTGAAGATAAGACCATGAATCTTGGTACCTTAGACATAAGGGACCAGAATTGACAAAAACTGATTTCTCGCGGGCGAAGCCGCGGGCGGAAGCTAGTACATTATATATGCAAGCAGAGCGATAAGTACATAAAATAAGTGTTTAATTATATTCCGCACACCCCGAATATATTTACAGGAACCTCATAATTCGACTCTCCATGAATTTCCCAGTACCGTCTCAGAGGTAGCTGGGCGACGCTCCTCAAATTAACCCTTATTACGTTTACCTTAGGAACAAAATTAGTGGGAGCACTATCCTGAATTTTCCACAAACAATATTAACCCTACAGTACTCCAAGTAATTTCGCGAAAACCCGCTTTTAAAATAAATTATTCATTGCGACGAAACGCCCGAAGCCTCGTATTCATTTCATTTCGGAATCTGAATTTCTACTTTTCTCCTTCGCCTTTTTTTACATCGTTCCACCTTTAATTTTTAATAAGGATTCCGATTATAACAGTTGCGTGAGGAAGGCCTAAGAATGAATCCTTAGTACGATATAATTTTTAAAATATAACACACTTGATAAAAACTTTTGTATATATTATTATATAAATGAATATACTACATATATTCATATAACTAAGACAAGTATATAACTCAATGATATATATGATAAGTAGAGATCGGATGCATATTTCCCTAAAGTTAATTTTTGGCTTACAAATTATGGAAGCGGCTTTTTAAAATACATTTTGTTAAATAAAAATCCCGGGAAAATACGGGACTGCAAATTTAACGTAGTGATATTGTTTGAAAATCACTAAATTAGCACGTGGTATTTATTTTCAAAAGACCGAGACTCCAGGTTCATTTATACAACTATGCATACGTATTTACATGAAGTTTAGTTTCAGTTCTCCGTGCGATTTATGAATGTACGATTTATTACATGAAGAGTGTTATAGGAAAGTAGTGAGCTAGTTTGACTAACAATATACCTACTCACAAATCACACGGGGAACTGAAACTAACCCTCATGTAACGTCGTTTTTAAGCTCATATTACCGACTAGTTTTGCATTACCAAAATGTTCTACAGTATCGGAATTCCGGATTTTTTATGGAAATAAAATAAAAAAGACAGTTCCATACTTTGTCAAAAACTAAATTAGGTAAATAAATAAGCATCCGGCTATCCAATTCCGCAATCCGGGATTTTTATTTAACAAAACAATAAAAAGCCGTTTCCATACTTTGTCTTAAACTAACTTTAGGTAAATATGCATCCGATTATCCGATCTCTAACGATAAGAAATTATTATTCTCAAAAAGTAAAACTGATCCACTGCTTAAGTCAGGTACTTATTGAATATTAATAAAGAATTTTAATTACATTGTCGACAAACAGACAAAACTAAAATTAATTTATAAATGAAATTAAAAATAAATCTCGCTATAATGCGATTTCACATCGTTTTTTCCAGGATAAAACCGTTAATTAAGTGCCTTGTAATATATCTACCAATAATTTCAAATTTATTATCTGGCTATTAAGTCTCGCACGATGTGAGGCGTTCATTTTACCGGTATAAAGTGCACAGTACTGTAAAAAAAATGTTTTTTATCGGAGTTTGAATTTCTACTTCTCTCCTTCGCCTTTGGAAAGGTGTAAGTTTTTCCACCTTTAATTTTTAACAAGGATTCCGATTAAAACAGTTGCATCAAGGTCTAGTGAATGAGTTCGCCAGAAATTCTCCATATCTTCAAATTTTAATTTCAATTATCTGCTCTCTGCTCTGCTCTCTGCTCACTAGCTGGTGCTTGCGACTTCGTCTACGCAGGATTAGTATTTCAAGTAGCATATATTATTGTAACGTATATCTTTATAAATTGTAACCTATTTCATTTCATTAAAATCCATTCATTAGTTTAATTTTACGTGAAAGAGTAACGAACATGGACATTTTTATTGTCTTTTTTTTATATTGATATATTTCTGAATGCTTTTTATTTTGTCTTTTTAGAAAATATATCCATCATATTAGAATTATCCATATTAGAAAATATACCATTTTTTCAAAAACAAGAAGTACTTTCTCTTCCATGTATATACATTTTGGAGATATGTAACTTTGTCCGGAAATATGCTGAGTTTTACACAAATCAAAACGATCTACAATTAAAATATTCACTAAGACCTAGAATGAATTTAAAAATCCCTACTGCACGCCTTAATTTATGTTCATCTAGCACACATAACGCATCTGTAAAGATTTATAATAAACTCCCTGAAAACTTAAAATTTGAAAAAAATAATATACAATTCATAAAACTCTTGAAAAATTTTTTAATAAATAAATGCTACTATAGTGTACAAGAATATATTAATGATAAAATATAACAATGATACAATTTAATAAATCAAAAAATAAATGAATAATGTATAATAATCAATACATAGTATAAAACAAAGTCGCTTTCGCTGTATGTCCGTATGTATGCTTAGATCTTTAAAACTACGCAACGGATTTTGACGCGGTTTTTTAATAGATAGAGTGATTCTTAAGGAAGGTTTGTATGTATAATAAATGCATGATATAGTAGAGAAACACTGTTAAATTAAAGGTTCTAATGTGATGTCGTAAATAAGCACGTTTTTTTGCGCTTATATTGCAAACGCTGGCTGAACCCTACGAGATAGACCAAAATAATGTACTACAGTATTGTACAACTTACAAAAATCCACAAATAAGTCCGCGATGGTATATGTCTATCTCTTAGGGATAACCCACTATAACCATTTTTTCACTGCACCCGTGCGAAGCCGGGGCGGGTCGCTAGTATAATATATAAAATACTTATTCATTTTAATTGGTGTAAAACGCCGTCCTCTCTATAAAATTGCGATACCCGACAGGGTCCATAATCTGTACACATAAATTATTGTAAACACCTTTTGTTAACATTATGGTTGCAATAAACATTTGAATTGAAAAAAAAAATTGAATTGAATATCCGACCGACTAAATTCTTGGATGGGACCATGAATAAAGCACAAATGCTCGTATTTATTACACAAACTACCCACATAGGGTTCCAAACCCAGGACTTAAGAGATGGCGACACTAACCATGTCGACAGCTGACGATACGAACCACTAGACCACTTATGTTAAAATCTTAATCTTAGAGTAGAACCCGCGGTCCTTATAAACCGCACAGATATGTTTCATTTTATTTTATTATTTATTTATTATTGTTTTGGAAGACCGACAACACATAAAACATAATATATATATATACATAAAACAGTTGGCCAATAATGGTTCTTCACGTATGGAAACATACATTGAAATAAGATTAGGTGTGAACAATTACTATTAAATATTAAGATCCGAACTAATCATCTTAAAAATCCTCACTAAGTACACGCCTTACTGTCGCCAAGCTACAGTTATATATATCAATGTTTTTACATTTACCCAAATCATTTAAATTTTACTAGCTCGCAACAAGAAAGAGTTTTGGCGATAGTTCGACGCGGCCACTGAGATGTAAAGGGGGTATAGTGCCTGGTAGACCTAGTTGGTACGTTGAATTTCAACTTTGATAACAATTCAGGAGAGTCAATTTTTCCTTGTAGAATTTTCAAAAGATATATTACATCTGCTTACTTCCCGTCTTTTGACTAAAGAAAGCAGGTGAAAGCGAGAGCACAAATTTAGGTAATTTTCGGAATCATAGCCGATTCCAAGACGATAACATAACAACTTTACAAATTTCATTTGAAGTCGTTCAATGCGCTGGATGTACTTTATATATCGCGGATTCCAGATTTCAGAGCAATATCCAGGATGCTTCTCACAAACGTGCAATATAAAATTTTAATAGTTTTAATTTCTTTGAAACTGCTGCTGCTTCGCATCAGAAACCCCAAAGCTTTGAACGCCTTTTTTACTATACTCTCAACGTGATCGCCAATTATGAATAGTTATTCAGGATTCTCTATCCCCGTTGGAAAACAATGAGTTGAGAGAATAATTGAGTTGTTCAGAGTAAATAATATTGCATATATGTGCAACGAAGGAAATATAAATATTAATTTTGTAGCAGATTGTCATATGTCACGATATGAATATGGCTGACTGTACTACGTAGCTGTTAGAGCAAAACTCGCAGCTATCGGAGAATATCAACGACTTTAGTTTCAATCCGGCCATAAAGTAACCTCGCCGTAAAGATTAGCTCGGACTTTGAATATTTCATAAAACTTCAGCACGAGCGCCAAATGAAACGGAATAACTGCATGTGGCTTGGGCGTTGAACTTAAAAAATCATTTTTTCATTGTACAGTTAGCTAGGTGTATATATGTGACATAAAGAGTGAATAACTTTAAATGAATTTTAAATAAAATAAGTCTTAAAGATTTTTACTGTTTTTCCCCATTAAGTTGTATTTTTTTTTGTGAAATAATATTTACGGTTTTCAGCGTTTTCCCTTTACTTGTGCTACATAACATTGCTTCTTGCCAAATTTCATGATTCTAGGTCAACGGAAAATACCCTATAGGTTTTAGTTTAGTTTTAGTTTTTGTATATAGAAACTATAATAAATTCAATAAAATAGTGATCTACATAATGTTAATACTAGAAACAAAAATAAACTTGCCGTTCCAATGTTCAGACTCCATAAAACTAGCTGTTCGTTCTGGGAAATGTATATCTATGTTTAACAAACTTCCGCAAAGTGTCATTGATTTGCCTTTGTATAAATTTAAAATCCATATCAAAATACACTCATGAGTAAAGGTTATTATAAAGTAAGTGACTATCTAAATGATCACACTATTTGGGAATAGGGACACTATTCATAGAGCCATGTTTGGTAACAACATTATTTATAATATTGTATTATTTTTATATGTGTATGTAAACATACATACGACTGTAATCGTATTAGGTATGATTGTATCTTATATATATTGTATTTTTATATTATATTATTATAATTATTAACATTGAAAAGAGGAGATAAAAAATAGACCTTCAGAGTTTCTTGCCTGTTCTTCTCGAGAAGGCTCTCCCAATTTCCGAACAGGTGTCGAGTCAATATTTTTATTTTTTTTTTTCCTTATTCGTACGTACAGTACGGTACAAGGTTTTTTTTTTTTTTTAAGCTTTTTTTTGTTTTGATTGTTGACGTCAATAAGTGCCTGTAAAGGTCTATGTTGAATAAAGATTATTTTGATTTTGATTTTTGATTTTGATATCCTTGCAAATGTCAAAAATGCAATATAAATGAAACATAAACGGCCATATCTTTTTATTGCGTTGATTTTACCGTGGGAGGCCATGCTTCGGCACGAATTGGGCCGGCTCGACCGGAGTGATACCACGGCCTCACAGAAAACCGCGGTAAAAATAGCGCTTGCGCTGTGTTTCGCCGAGTGAGTGAGGGTACCGGAGGCCCAACCCCCTCTATTCCCCTTATTCCCCCTATTCCCTTTTAAAAGGCCGGCAACGCATCTGTGACTCCTCTGGTGTTGCGGGTGTCCATGGGCAACGTTATCGCTACCATCAGGTGATCCGTTTGCTCGTTTGCTGCCCTATGCTAAAAAAAAAAAAAAAAAAAAAATTTAGAAATTTGATTTTTCAGTGCTTGAGAAATAAGAGACCTGAGTATGTAATATTAATTTCAGTTTGATATCTCGACGCATTTCTGAGAAAAAGGGGTTTGACCGACGGAAGAACGGGCGACGGACAACAAAGTGATCCTATAAGGTTCTTTTTACCTTGGAGGTACGGACCCTAAAAAATAGATCGGAACTGTCATCTTCTTGCTTTACCTCTACCAAGAACTCCTATCGTTTTTTTTGTTGTCGATAAATATTTGATCTGTGGTAAACTATGTTTATGGCAACTTGTCTTGATCGTCCATTCGTATGTTTAATACATCATCACCACACTAAGATTCTTCGCATGCATATCGCAAGGTCTCCCGCTGTAGACTTGTGAAACAAAGAATCTTTGACGTGCAGAAGTGAATTGCTTTGATTAAGTTATCATATAGCTATAATGTATGTAGCTACATATATTTTCATAATAAAAATGTAACTGAGAGAAAGATTTTTTTTACTTCAAATATAATCCTAAGTGGACACAATACATTTTACAAATTTTAAAAATAATACAAAATTGTTGGTAGTGCAAATGTAGATAATTCACATATTTACCGAAATCCATGGCGTAAGCGACATATAAAAAATAATAAAAAAAAGCAGGCAACATAAAACTAAACACGAAGGTCATTAACAGTGATCAACCTCAATTGATCGTCCATAAACGTTGCATGTCCCATTATGAAAATGAGCCGCTACTTAGTCTTTACAACCATCGATGTTTTACGACCAGCCACCGCCCATACTGATAACAACCTGTAGCCTTACCACCAGCTCTTACTACTACTTGTGGACAGAGACACAGCTATCTCAAATGTACTATCGTCTCGCTCCTCCGAATGATAAAACGTAATTTTATGCGATGATAGTATACGATCCCATACACGACACACGAACGCTTATAAAATCGACATTATAATGAATAATTTTAAAAGGTGGTGAAGAATTATGTTTAGACACGCCCGAATTTGTACTTACTCGAAAAAGCATTTTCAGTATATTCGAAACAATCTATAGACCAACTTTAAGTTAAAAATACGACTGAAATTAAAATTTAGCCAATTGGCACAGATAGAAATAATATTTAACCAACGACAAATCAACCTTTACGGTTAATTGGGAACGCAGCCTTAACAAGAAACAAAGTTACGAATACCCAGTCATAGATACAACTATAAATTTTAATATTATAAATTATGTAATAATTTACATATAATTGTAATCATTCATGGCGATAATTCTATGTAACCTTAATATTAACGAACAGAGTAAATTAACTGACCTTTGAAACAATACCGTAGAACATTTCCATCAATCAGTGATAAAAAAAGGCTTCGATGAAAGGGTATATTCTATTGATGCAAAAATATTTAGTATTTGAAGTCTTTCAAAGTTTTGTCATATTAATAATACTATTTTAAGAAGCAATGGTAACCACACAACTCTCTTTTTATTTGACATATCTAAAGCATTTTGACTTTGTGTTACATAAGCAACTTACATCAAAATTAGAAATCTATGGTACTCGTATAGCCTTAAGCTGACTCATGACGTAACCTATTAACAGAATACAGTATATTGAAGTTTACAAATTGAAATTAAAAGTCAGCAAATTTGGAGTTCCACAAGGGAGTATACTAGGTCCATTCCTAGTTTTATTAATGATCTACCAGACTGCTAAACAAAAAAAAAACAGTATTTACTGATGACACGTAAATAATTGTGACAACGATAAAATTATATTTGAACACAAAATGACGTAATAAAACCTTAAGACAATAATTAATTGGCTCAAAAAATAATAATCTTAAAACAAACATTAAACCGTCATGTTTTAATAACTATAATAATCTTAATTATCATGTTAATATAAAGTGTTAAAATAAAAATTTAAAAACAAATTAAAGTAAATGCAATTCCTTAAATTGCGCAAATACAAAGGTAATGTAATGCACATTGTGAAACATACCTTTAAGAACTTTAATATCGTCAATAGTTTAGGTCGTTTCATGGCATATGCTAAAAAATATTACCTATAAGTTTTTTAAAAATGATAAATACAGTCTCTATAGCCTGTGTCGAGTTAGGCATATTGACAATTATGTTGCAGTCTTCAGAACAGCCGCGGGGCAAGCCTTAAAGTCAACAATTCCCAAGACTCGTTACGCTGTATTTACGATAATTCCGGCCGAACGTGACTTATCTCGACGAGTTTGATTCTGTTCGTTTATGATAATTTCTTCATTAAGTCGGCTCAATCTTGTTTCATAACTAGTATTATACTTATTCTCCAATGGTATGATTTTCGCTTCAAATAACGAATAACATTAATACTAAAGCTACGAGAAAAGTATAGAAGAATTAAAATATTT
>JAYEAL010000549.1:0-20476 GCA_036419045.1 Scirpophaga incertulas | reverse complement strand
CGCCCTCGATCTCTCATTCTGAATTCTCGGACTGCATATAAATTATCAATCTTTCCCTAATAAGACAATAGTAAGCATAACTCGGAAATTAAAATCCACAATACCTTTGCGACGTAAATCGATGCCAGAATCGAAAAATCTTGACTTACTCCTCGATGAAAGATCCATTTTCTTTGAAAAAAATGTCCAAAAAGGTAAGCTAGCTACTTATATCGCCTCACAAAAGTTCTAAGTCTTAACACTAATCACTAACACTAAATTGAAAGTTCAAGGTAGAAAGTTGGAAGTTGAGCACATGTATGTGCAATGTCCAGTCCGCGCATTAATCCTTGATGCAATAAAGCATGTGATCATCTTCGCAGATGAACACAGACTGACTGGCTACCTCGATCAAATTTGAGACCCTAAAAATCAGACGAAAAAAGCGGGCCCCAGATTGCCAGGTAAAAAAACTCGTACGAAAACCGCCGTTTCCTAGTGACCCCGATCGCTCTCGCATCCCTTTGTTGAACGCCTTTTATTTATAATAGTGCATTTTTTTCACACGCACCACCCCTAATAACGTATGAGCGAAAATATGCGTAATCGTCTACGCTCGAGTATGGGGAACTATTCGTAGCTACGTATAGAAAAAACCGTACTGTCCCTTATTTTGAATGGCAAAAAGTGCACGTCACTGCGATGTGACGGTGCTGCATGAATATGATTTTGCACAGAAATGAATGGATGACTTATAATTGTCCCGCGTTACATTTAGTATGAATTATTGGTTTGACGGCTTTTGTTGGGAGAGAATTACGTTCTCTGATCGTTTTGACTTTCTCAATCGAAATCTTTACATGTGACATGTTTTTATTTTATCGATATTCACTTATTTAAGTGCAACAGTAATGGTTTCACGTGTGGTACATAATCAGGTTCTAATTAATGCTCCTTTCAAATCGCAGACGATTCCAACTGAGTCCCAAGAATAACTGATTGCAATTCTTACCAATGATTCAGACGCCATCAATGATAAAAAATAAGGAGTCCAGCAACTTCTTCAATAACAATCATTGCGGAAGCAGCATCACCTGACACCCTGATATGGAACTCGCCAAATAAAATTACAACAATCAAATTTGGCGACCCGTAATGAATGACTGACCCCAACGCAGAATGTTTGATATCCACGTAAACAAACACAGGAGATTGACGTAGCGTACATCTGGTGTGACGCAAACATTAGGGGTAAACAATACAATGAAGTAATTCAATTTACCTACGGTCGCAAATTGTGCGTGAGTGTCGGACAGAAACTGTGGATGGTTTTTGGATCAACGAAATTCATCAGTTTTTTTTTCCCGGCGTATTTATGTTTGTAGTGTTAGTAGAATATCTTACGTGTTTATATTCAGCAGTTGTTTAAATAAGAGCATATATTTCGTGATTTAATATTATAAACGTATGGATGAATGTTTGTTACTGTTTAATGTAGAAACTACTAAATGGATTTAAATGAAACTTTACATCAGAATAACATACAGACTACAATTTATAGATATAAGTACGCCTAGCTAATATAAGCTATTGTAAATACTAATCCTGCGCAGACGAAGTCTCGGTCACAAGTTAGTTGCTATTTAGATTAGATGAAGAATTTTTTAGAGTTATTTTCATCAGATAGTTAATCGAAGATGGAAACGGGACTGGAACCTAGTCTTAACTTGTTAGGTTAATGAATAATCTTCCTGATTTGCCAACAAAAAGAAACACCAGCAACAAACAAATTCAATCGAATCAGATTCGTATTTAATCATGTACGACACAAGACAAAAATTCGCTCGACCTTTTTTGAGATCGTGATCGACCGATATAGAACAAAAAAGGATACAGTTACGATCCGTTGTCCGAAACGCACGCTACCTGTTCGCGGTCGTGTGAAAACTGAACAGGTGTTGCGTCTTCCGTTCGTCCGTAATTATCGACAATGGACGCGTGATGTGCGGTGGATTTTCGCGGTCTCGGCATAGTATAGTCAGCATCACATCCTACTGTACATTTGTCTTACGAAAAACGCCACTATCACGACCGAAATAAGAATGATTCGATGGTCACAGCGTAACACTTAATATAGCATCCAAAGCAATATGTGCATGCCCAGAAATGTACACTGTATTATGTCTTATTCTGACAGAAGTATTGTTGTTCTCCAAATTGTAGCATGAAGTATCCCATATTTTCTTCAAATTGCAAATTACCATCAGCATAAAGCACCACTCAAGTCGACGAGTCGCTCAGAATTCCATACATACCTATATTAAAAGCAATTGAAATTGTCCTTAATCTTTAACTTACTTTTAGTCAGAATATTTTATTGTAAAGGTGTTTTAAAAATCTTTTGTGGAGAACAAATAATTTTAAGCAAAGTAAGCACTGTTGTATTTACAATATTTATTGGAAAATTAAGGTAAGTAAAACAATTAATTGTTAAATCTAGTAAAAATCACAAACTATATCTAATTTATTTTACAAAATAATTTTTAATATTAGCTTAAGTGGACCTAAGATAATTGTTTAATCAGATAAAAGAATATTAATTTCAAATCTTTCTAATTTATGAAATTTTAATTAATAAACGCAATCTGACGCATGTGGTTACTGCCCAACTACTGATGAATCTCACGGTTACAAAGCGGAAGATCCATAGCATCGATTTATCATCAAAAAAAATCCTCACATATGCTCTGATTCTGGTCAAGGAGTCCATTGTGAACGTTATTGTGGACGCGGCGAAAGAAAGAGTTGAATGCCACCTTTATTTGGAAGAAAAAAACTGACAGCGTGGGATGATCGCGGATTCACACTTGGCATTTTAGAATGTTTGTGAAATTTGAGAAATTTAAGTTTATGGGTTGCTTGTTGGTCTAACAAAAATAACTTGAATGGTTTCTACAGTACAAAAAATAATTATCTTATTCTTGGTTTTATTTGCAAGTATATGAATATTTTAAGCATTATAATTCATCCTAATTGTCTTATTTTATGTGTAACAAGTTTTCATTTGTTTGCAGTTGATTTCGATAACGATAATTTTTGTATGGAAACTTTGAACAACACCCCTTTTTTACGAGTTGAAATGCTTTTCCGCATCGTACCATTGCCTAATTAATACGCATATGTATGAATTATCTACCGAAAAGCAGAGCATACTCACTAAGCTACCATGATGTCCACCTTGTTCTTAATTAGGCCGAACTAGGGACTAAAATCCCAATTTCTGCAGATCACCCTTGTACAATCCGGCCAGGTACAGGTTGGATATTAACACCGGTGGGCGATTATCGTGGACATAGAAATAATCTCCGTTCGGAGACTTGAGGAGCCACTCAGGCTATACTGTGGGATCATAAGACTTCAACAGCTCATCTTCTACCAAACCAACCGTTTGTGTCATACAAGAACGGTGTAAAGGTCATTTTGCCCTCGTATAATGCTAATTGTACTAACTTTTTATATAGTTTGACATAACTTCTATAAGTAACTATACATCAAATACAACCTCTTGTATGTCAAATAAACTCATGGTTGAACCACAATCTATTTTGATTATATATTTTATATATATTTGGTACGTATTAAAATAGATCATATGGTACATATATTTCAATTCACCAATTGTCGTATACATAATAATTTATCATAATCACCGTTAGAGTAAATTATATAATTTATATATATTGCAGCTTAACGTTTGTCGGGTTAGTTTATAAACGGATTTTAGGTATCCTAAAATATATCTCACTGAAAGCTTCCTCTCTTAAAAATATGGATTTCAATGATAAAACATTCACAACTTTTCACTGGATTTACTTAGACATTTTAATAATATTTTTATTTGAGATCCAATTATGTGAGACTGCCTCAACATCGGCTGCCATAGATCTCTAAACATACAAAAACTAGACTTGGCGTATCATACGACGCTCTTATTCCCATTGTTCTTGCTTAGTTTGCGAAGTCAATGTGAATTTATCTATCGTATGCTGCATTATATTGTCTGTGCTTGATTTCTAGGTGAAGCAAACCTCAGCTTTATGCTGAGTTGATCTATGTGAGCATTGTACTGAGATGATGCCAATGGAAGCTAATAACGTAAAAAGTATGCCATAAATTATATTTCCTAGTAATGTCTTACTTCAAAATGTTCATAAATCATTGTTATATAAAAAATTTACTATAAGACATAGAATATATATCTTTTACTTTTTTTTTGTTCTAGACTAAACCTAAATTAATAGTAGTTAAAATATTCAAGGTTAAAGACTTAAGACTTTTTTTCGAGATTTTTTACTAAACTGTTGAAAATGTATTTTGAATTTTTTTTTTCCAGAGAAACATCAAAGATAGTAGTAATATAGATAGTATTTCTTGACAAATTCTAAGTGTTTGAATTGCCAATGTATTCTGTCGCCGCGAACCGCTGTGAGACTCGCACTAAACGTGTTGTCAGCTGGCGATATACGAACGCGCGACCCAGCGTGAGGGCTCTTTATATTGCGTGATATTTAATATAACACATTTTAAAACCCGTTTTTTTTTGTTTTACATTAATATTTCCTATATAAAAGTCTAAAAACGGGTTTCGTTATCAGTCTTAATAGGTACATCTGGTTAATTGAGAAAGGGTCATTGGAATTAAAACGTCAATCTTTTGGCAGTTTCAATGTAATAATAACTTAATAATAATTTGGTAATCATACTACCATTTATTAGTATTATTTATTAGTCTTCCGTGTTTTATCTTATTTTGAAACGTGACACCAAATCAAGACTGAACGCATAAACACTAATACGACGATGATTCTTGTTGTTTTTATTTTTACAAATAAAAAGCTTACTGGTGTATGTATTCACAATAAATTTGTACACACATCATAAAAAAAATATTAACTCGAATGGCATATTTCATACCTACTAGTTATTTTTTTTTAATATTTATTACTTTGTTATTTCAACGCATAATCATCAGAAATATTACCGGAACCGTTCAGGAGAGCGACAAACAAAAGATATTTTAAAATTTTAAATAAATAACAGAAATAACCGTATTTAAATTTTGCATGTTTTCATCTGAAAATTCAAAACAACTTATTTTACTTATTTAAATTGTAGTTATAACAACAATAAACATATGGAAAATGTCCCATTTTTTAAATATAAAAGTATCATTTTGTTTGTATGCAGTTTTTATAGTTTGCTTTTTCGAGACTAACGTTTTCCTCCTTAATTATTAACAAGCCGAGAAAATACATTTTTGTGAAACTATTACACAAATCTCGAACAACATTAAACTAAGTAAAATCTAATTTAAAGACAAAAAGAACGTTATAGTTTTGTTTATGAAAGTGATAGATAGGTAGTTCAAAATCCTAAAACGATGAATTGGCGTTACTTTCAAGATTTGAATTTAAATAAACAAAGTATCTCGGCATATTATAATTAAATGTTGCGAGGTACGGTCAACATAAAATGTGTCATGTAATATGAAATTAACTAACTTATAAGTATGAAAGATTTAAAAATTAATAATGAATATCATAGACCCATTAACAATTTCACCACCCAAAAACCTTAACTAAGCATATCTTAAAAAAGCGTGATTATCGCTGAATGAAAAAAGCCGTGTGTAACAGCTTGATCTAGTGTAATACTTAAAACTTGAATAGAGATTGATATCACAGCGACATACTTAATGAAATAAACCGTGAACATTATAACAGTGAGCAACGAAACTAAATTAAATTAAGCGTGCTCAGCGCGGTTATCTAATTAATCCGAGTTGACCACAACAATGAGAGATATAATTCATTTTAATAGGTCCATATTTGCTAGTTGCTCACACTGGCCGTGGCAGACAATAGGACTCGCACGGAGGTCACTCGGCGGTTATCTGTCGATCGGAAGAAAGCCGATCTTGCGGCCGCGCTGTCAGATTTATTGCACTGTTCGCCTCTACACACATTTAGATCTGTGGTTATTTGCATGGGGCTAAGGTGTCTCATTATGATAGTGCAAATAAGAAATTTAAATTAAGAATTTAATATTTAAAAATTTGTTTTTTTTTTTTAAATGCAACAATGTTGTTTTGCAAAACTGCGTAAAAAAATAAATTAATCAATAATTTTCACTAGAATGTAGTAAAGTGCTTTTAGTCGTAAATTAGTGAACTAAGATGAGTAAGTACTATTGTTTACTTGACTTGTATGTAAATAGTTTATACATTACAGTGGACAAATTTATCGAACATCATTCCCGTTTGATGCGTAAGATTGTGACCATATTAAAATATTATGGAATAAAAGCAATGACATTTGCCTTTTCTTTTGTAAGAACTTTCTTCTTGCCATATTTCATGATTGTCTTTGAACCTATGTACATATATAGGTTTTGTATTTTTGTGTAATTTATATATTCTCCTGTAAAATATTAATTAGCCGCCATTTTTTTAAGGTTTGATTTTTTCACAGCTTATAAAGGTCCGAAGACAAAAAATAGAAAAATACTATAGTTACGTTTCTCCTTGCGAGAGACTGAATATTAAGAATGATAGAAAACAATTTTTTTACATCTTTACCCTTTTTATTTTTTACATTAGCGATACGCAAAATATGTTTTAAACAGTTATTATTTCTGTTCAGATATATCACTTCTAATTATGATTACCACCTTTAATCGCATCAACGCGTCGATACATGGCGATTCCATTTATAGATTCCGCTCTTATCTTATCTTCCATTCGACATTACTCGGACAATATTATTAATTGATGCAAGCACTGCCGCGGCACAGTTGCGAAAAACCGCTTTGTTTACACATGACACCTTTACTCATTTCACATGGCCTCAATTAGACGGTTGTCATCGAAACGGATGCAAGTGCATAATCTCTAGGCGGGTCATCGCTTAACAAGACGAGCGGTCACGATGCCCGATGGGAAAGCTCCCAGCATACAATTCCAGTTACGACCTTTTAACATTTAACCGCGGCGTCACAAACGTGGCTGCGACCTTTTTACCTTTAGCTGCGGCTGTGGCTGAAGATGCATTTATACAGATTTTAATTTCGTTCGGATCTTCGTGATCGAGTTCGTTGACAATATTTGTCAAGTCCTGTTTACAAATCCTGTTATATTCCTATACAAATTGGAAATATGTATACAATTTAACAAATTCAGAACACGACTATTCCATATACACATATATAAAGTATAATATGTAGGTATAGATTATAATTTTATAACACAAAACATTCTATGTTTCAATTGTTTTAAATAATTTGATAATAAGAATAAGAGTGAAGATAGCCACAATGCATTTCACATAAATGTTGAATAAAAGGTCGATGAAAGCAATAAATCTAGTGGAACGCCTACCAATGCCGTAGAACAGATGAACAATAGTCTTAAATACTGCTCAACACCATATAAATCATGAGGAAATTTCAAGCTATCATCCTTCACTCCTAGCATCGACTTGTATCCTTTATGACACCCACTCAATCTATTTAGTGAAACATAAGACTTAACAGTTTTGCAAACGTTTCAATATTCATACAATCGCAGCAGTTAAAACTAATCTTTTACCAAACATCTCTTAAACAAAAACTTATAAAAAACTTAAAATGGACGTTGTACAACACAATGAGGTCTATTAAAACCCTCCAGTTGTTTGGCTCCACGTGTGTACCGTATGTCGAATAAAAAACCCTAGAAAAAATTAATTCGACGATTTCTGGAGAACTTACGCCGAAGCAAAAGATGTTGGACAATGGTCATAGACGAATCATTCAAATATAAGGAAGATCTGGATGAATAGTCAAGAGAATAGAAGGCTCAGGTAGATTTGATACATATCAATTTTCACTTCAATCAAATATGTGTGTGTACCTTTATGAAATAATAGTTTAAGTATTTTGGTAATTATAATATTGATTACCCGTTTAGTTCTTGATTCTGTGCGATAAAAATTATAAAGAATATTACATAAAGTGTTACAAAAAAAAACGTCCGAAAAAGCGACACTTGTAAACCCTTTTCAGTTAAAATTGATGAAAGGCCATCTAACAACAACACACAATAGTTATTTTGCCTTAGGATGAATGTCGATACGAACCCTATCCGGTATTGTTATAATATTATCGCCAATTCAACTCATGTGGGTGCGGACTTCTGAGTCTGTTTTGTCATAAAAAAAATCTTTTGACCAAATTGTTTGTGAAAGGCAGGCTGGCAAGATTTTTTGTCAAGGTGCTCGTTGGAGTTTGACCATGGGAAAATATTAGAGGTTCAGGTGCATTTATCGGGATCAGGTCGTTTGGTAACCTGTCGGATGTATTATATTGACTATTGTCAATCAAATTTGTTTTATATGATTTTCTGATACGTTGACATAATGTGACCGACTCTATTGTTAATAGAATCGTACTGACAACATTGTTTCTTATTTAGACCTTTAATCCAAAGAAAGACGCAGCTTCACCTATAAAACTTAATTCGTCTTTGGCGTTGAAAGGCCGACAATAACAAATTGGTATCAAAGCTTGACAAAGATGGACTCTTCAGAAACTGTCCACCCACTCCCTGGCTATTGATCTTGGTCGGCTAACAATAAATTAATTCTTGTTATGAGCATTTTTTATTCTATTGTATATCTTCAAGGTATTTTACGGTCTTTGTAAAAGAGCTTAATGAGCGGACATTGGTAAAAGAATCAAAAGGGTTCATAGATTTTCATTAAGAAAGTGTGTTTATCTTATACAAAATATTCAAAAAAGTTAAACGAACGTTTCAATATTTAATACATATGATAGTATTCTCATGTATATTGTCATGATGCATAAAAAATAATGAGATTATCATAATGGTAACAAAAACACAACGAGATTACTAATATTAGATAAGTTTACAGAAATCCTTAAGTTATCTTTCACACTCATCAAGTTTATAACAAAATGTGTCAATATTTGCTACTGTTTTCTTTGTTTGTTACACGATCAGTATTGTGAGATATGGATAATCCTTTTGTTACTGAAAGGATTATTTGCTCTTTTGTACCTGTGCAGTGAAACAATCCGAATACATTCAAAATTCAGAGAAATTTTGAATCTCCTATTCCACATGTCCGTTTCACAATACAACGTATTCGTTTTCGATATTAATTTGTTTTGTATTCATGGTGCCTCCAACGATGCTCGGTACTTTTTAATGGGGCCGAACTAATAAATTCAATTTAAACGTTGCCCGGACCTCTGCTGACATAACATATGTAAATCCATACGTCTTTATCTTAAGAATCACAAATACGAAATGCCGATCTGAGATCGTGTAAAAAGAAAAGTTGATCCGGTCCAGTCGATACAAAACGGGTGGCCGCGGTCCATGGTATCGTTATATTAAATACGAAAATTAACTTCTTTCCCATAATTTAAATATCAAGTTCCGATGTACTAATAAATTGGATGATGTTCCCTCTCTTTCATCCGAGTCCTGAATGGACGAAGTATGTCAAAATTTATTTCTCTTGACGAATTCAATTTATTGGTGTTCTGGCTTGTAAGATCCTCCGCGCTTCATTCCCACGGCCAATGCTGCGTAAACTAGTGTAATTATTCAATGCGTACGATTAAAGTAATCTCCGATCTATTAGCATTGTTTGTTTCCTTGTAATTTCATTCTTCATTAATAATATTGTACCTTTGGGATTATAACGGCTACTGTATTTTTGGTAAATATTAATCAATACGATCTGTTTTGATAATGACGCATTTTTGTTGTTAGTACTTAATTTCAATGTATTTTTTGATTACAAATTGATATATTATTTATATTCCATTGGCTACATAGAGATGAAAATAATTATATTATTGATGTTATCTATTTTACAGTTTTAATATTAGTGGATAAAAAAAGTAAATGAGCTCCCAGTTCTCAATAATATTGTTCTTAGCACAGCGAGAAATATCATAAGAAAGTATCTTGATAACGACGATGGAGAAATCGCAATCAAGATTACCGCTTTCTCCGCACCTGTTAATCCAATCCTACCTCAAACGAATATTCTCAAAGCCAATGAACAATCCTCCACAAACTAACCGCTCCTCTTTACATAGAACAATTCAGTTCCATGGACCCTAGATTGATTTAAAAATATACCACTACCGTTCTACTCCTGATTTTAAACTCGAAGATTTACCTAACACAGATTTCTTAAGCAACGAAGACCTCAATCTATTCCCCGAACTCATTACCTAATGAAAATCCTACCACTATTTCAATCAAATGAAACTCTTCCGCCAACCCAACTTTCAACCCCTACTATATAAATCCTGAACCTCAAACCGAACTTCAATCCTCTTCTAATCCTCAAATTACAAGATTCAACGACAGATCCTACTCCCATCACTAATACACCTAAAGTGAATCCCCCATTCCAATGAAGATTATAATACTTTTCTAAAATCCATTTCAAACAAAACGAAACCTTCAATACTCAAATCAAAGAATACAAAGAAAGCCTCCTGAAAACAATACCAAAACCATTATCATACCAGTCTCTATCGACCTCGACGACTCCAATCCTTATTTACAAGACATCATATCAGCACAGATGATCCTGCTCTTCTTAACCCTGAAAGAGAATTATACTCTTTTATAAAACACGAAATCAAGAAAAATCTATTACCTTATCTTCACCAAGGTCTACCATTTTGATTATAGTACATATCCAGAAATCTTCAAAAGCCTCAATCCGTTCGCGATGATATCCTACTCACTGGAAACATTAACGAAATTGCTACATCAGACTTTACAAACCCGTTTGAAAAAACATTATTTCGTAAAAATTTATAATATATTTATGTATCTATTTAACAATACAAATATTACCATTAATATTCATCACAACACTATAATTTCCCTGTGCCAACAGAAATTTCTAAAATCCTCAAAGAAGAACCATGACATCCCGATAGCGTCACTTAGGTTCAAACAAAATGTTCAATAGAATCAAAGAACGCTACTATTGGAGAAACATGCGTACAGATATAGAAACTTATGTACAAAATTGCAAATTCTGTCAAGCCAATAAAGCTTACCGTCATACTAACCGAGCCCCATGCAGATAACTTCAACATCTACTAGTCCATTTGAGCGCATAAGCCTCGATATCGTAGGTCCACTGCCCGAAGCTGGAAATACAAAATTACGCTTCATTTTAACACTACAAGACGATCTAACAAAATTCTCATAGCCTATCCAATTACCAACGCAACCGCCGAAGAATCCTGTGAATGCCTCGTCCATTTTATTACACTTTTCGGCATACCAAAAATCCATTCTGACCGACCAAGGTACTAACTTCACTGCAGACCTTTTCAAGAGAACCTGTGATTTACTTAAAATTAAACAACTATGGTCCTCACCATACCATCCGCAAACCCAAGGCGCACTGGAGCGTAGCCATTCCACCTTAAAAGAATATTTTGAAAAGTTACGTAAACGAAAAACAGACAAACTGGCATAAATACGTTTACACAGCTATGCTCGCCTACAACACCAATGTCCATTCAACTACAAACTTCACACCGTATGAACTCGTTTTCGGTCATAAAGCCTACATACCAGATTCCATTTATAACCAATCCACTTTGTCCTATCCCGAATATGTCAAATCCCTTCAACATAGATTAAAATTATCCCGTGAAAAAGCCATTGACAATATTAGAGCTTCAAGAAAGATCCAAGCCTACTATGATTCACACTCCCCGTGCTGTCCAATATAAAGTTGGTGACTATGTTTACCTAAAAAACCACCTTCGATTACGTAAAGCCTTATCCCCTGTGTGGAAGGGACCATATAAAGTCGTCAAAATAAATGGCAGAAATACCCTGACATTATTAATTAACCGACGCCACGTGACGCATCACTATGACCAAGTAAAATTAGCCACAATCCTAGCTCTTAAGTTACTGACGAATTTCATACATTTTTATATTTTTCTTAATTACTTAGAGTAAGAATTTTTACATTATTTACAAAATTTTACACTGTTTTATATTTTAGTAACCAATTTTATATTCTTTTACATCTTAACATTTTACATTTTTATTACTTTTAGTTAAAATAAATATAACTTTATTACAGTATTCATGTAATCGTGGCTGCAGAGATCACCCAGTCTAGCTCGAATAGTTCGGGTCTGTACTTCGATAACATTGGAAATTTACGATTAATAGATAGTCAACTAAGTATAATTATCCCGTAGACATTTCTTTATATAGAACCTCATATACACAAATACAAAATTTTATATCTTACTGCCGAAGCTTATGTAAAAGCAACCAAATTTTGGATAACTTAGAATGCCAAAATTTATTTGAACCCATAAACACTCGATTTTCTGATATTATGCGTGACTATGACTCCATATCTCATCTTATTTCTACCCGATCAAAAGATCTGCATGGTTTAGTGGAATAGGCACACTTTCTAAGAAACTCTTTTGGTACAATGGACGAAGAAGATGCTATCCGTTATGATAAAGCAATTCAAAATATACAAACAGATGAAAAAAGAAATGGCTTCACTTATGAAAGAGAATATACTTGTAACCACTTACACTTTGAAATCGTTTAATAAAACTATAAGAAACATTGTATCAAACGAACACCAACTAAGTAATGCTATTACAAACTTAACTAAAGAATTGCAAGATATATCCTCAATAACAAGAGAATCAAACATCAGATATAAAATTACAGAACTCAATCTATGTTAGAAAATAGTTTATTAGCTTTATCTTTTAAAGTAGAAGATATCATTAATGCTATAATGTTTAGTAAATCTAATGTACTTTATCCTACTATATAACACCTAAGAACCTGTATAATGAATTATTCCATAGCTATAGATTTCTTCCAAATTCCAAACAACTGCCTTTAGCCTTAACACTTGATAATATACAAACATTTTTAAATATATCTGAAATAAGTTCATATTATAATAATCAGAAAATTGTATTTGTGTTGAGAATCCCTCTTGTAGAATCCAAGATTTACAATTTATATCATAATCTACCGTTTCCTGTCGCTCATGATAATGATAATCCAGAATCATTTGCTACCATAATCCCATCTATGAAATATCTAGGCATTACTAAAGATAAATCAAATTATTGTAAATTGGATAGTATTAACGAATGTAAAATTATAAGTAATACTTACCTTTGTGAAATAACAGTGACGTATTCCGTAGCAGCAACCCCAACCTGCGAAACAGAACTTATTACTAAAGTACTTACCTCAATTCCAAAAGTGTGTAATACCAAATTTATCCATGGCCATCTGGAAATATGGCAACCTGTAACTAAAACAAATGGTTATATGTAATATCTCATAGATCCAAACTAACTCTTGAATGTAATAACACTAACACAAACGACATAACTATAAGTGGTAGTGGAATGTTATACTTACCCAAGAATTGTATTGCATACAGTAAAGATATTAGACTGAAATCAAAATCTAATATTATCAAAGAACTTAGTATTATTAAATCAGACTTCTCACTGATTAACGACCACTGCTGTAATAAAACAAAATTTGATATTATGAAAACACATATTCCTGTACTAAATTAAGAAACATAGATCTGGATACACTAAGCTTTAAGAATACCAATGTAGTTAAGAAATTAGATAATATTATAGACAAACCCCATATTGTACTTTATAGCACTTACTATTCCAGTCTGACGTGTATCCTAACCATCTTAGTTATTATCATTATTATATATATAGTCTATAAGTCGAATATTTGTATGAAAATTATAAGAAAAAATAATAAAACTTTGAAATTTGCAAAACCAACCCAAGAAATAGAACTAGAAACAAATCCAGTCCCTGGACCAACATTAAAAATGTTATAAAACTATATTAATATCTTCACATAAACTTCACTAAATAGGTGTAGTTTAGTCCTAAACGGGGGGCTGTTACATATACCAATTGTAAGGGTTGTGGCTGACACAAATTGCAGAATCAACAATTTAATATCTTATATATATACTCGCCCGCTTCACGAGCGAGTCAGTCTCGTTTGTGCCATCCCAGCTTCCATTCGTAAATTGAGTCGTCGAAATTTTGTGAAAGTCAAATTATTAAAAGTGTTTATTAATAAAAGTTCTTTTTTAAAAAGGCTTAGAGGCTCGGTCTCCTAACAGTACGACAAGGTTTTTGTTTTCTTTTTTTAAGCTTTGTTTTTTTGTTTGTCTGTTGACGTCAATAAGTGCCTGTAAAAGTCTATGTTGAATAAAGATTATTTTTGATTTGATTTTGATTTTTTTTGAATCAAATTTTTATTAAAATAAAACATGTTATTCTTTTGTTTATAATAAAAAAAACATAATAACTTCTGTAACAGAGAAATAATTGGTATTAAAAAAATTTAAGGCAATTAAACTTGTAAAATATATTAATACAGTACTATAAAAAGAGCGTATTCACATTTAAAGGCCGGCAACACGTCTGTTGTTGCGGGCAGCGATAATCACTTACTATCAAAATCCATTTGCTCGTTGCCTATTACAGTTATGGGAAAAGTACTTTTTATAAGACAGGGATCTTATAAAAAAAGTACTTTTCCATAATAACTGTATTCGATTCACATATGTTTGAAGTAAATATCGATTTTTTCACCATAATCGGAGTGTTTAAGCAGGTCACCTCACTATGAACAAATGTCAAATGTGGCCTATTAAATTGACCCGACTGTAGTGTCTAGACTATGAGTTTGTTATCGTTTTCGATAGTAAACGACAGAGGAAAAACAATTGGACGATTCAAAAGAGCTTTCTATAAAGTCATATTTGAATAAACTACAGTCGGGTCAATTTAATAGGCCACATTTGACATTTTGTTCATAGTGAGGTGACCTGCTTAAACACTCGATTATGGTGAAAAAATCGATATTTACTTCAAACATATGTGAATCGAATACAGTTATTAATGGAAAAGTATTTTTTTATAAGATCCCTATCTTTATAAAAAAAGTACTTTTCCACAATAAACTGTAATAGGCAACGAGCAAATGGATTACTTGATGGTAAGTGATTATCGCTGCCGCAACAACAGATGTGTTGCCGGCCTTTTAAATGGGAATACGCTCTTTTTTATAGGTACTGTTATTAATATATTTTACGAGTTTAATTGCCTTAAAATTTTTTAATATCAATTATTCTCTGTTTATTAAGTTATTATTGTTTTATTATGAAACAAAAGAATAACATGTTTTATTTTAATAAAATTTGTCTATTAATTCATGGTGAATAATCCCTTCACAAATAATCATTGCATTCATTCGATTTTTTGAGGGACATCACTTACGTATAGACTTCACTAAACGCAACATTGTAACAACGGCCATTTGTGCATTTCCAAACTAAAAAAATATTGAATATTTTATGTCCGCCATTACAAGGTTAGTTGAGGAATTTTAATGAAATGTCAAATGTGGCCTATTAAATTGACCCGACTGTAATTTTGATTTTTGATTTTGAAGTCATGTCAGTTTAATATGAAAGAATAGTACCTACAATTACATTCCGTTAGGGGCGCTGTACAAAGTTTTCATACAAAAATAGACGAACACTCCTGGAGACCTATTTTTGAATTACGAATGCGACTTCGAAATCACCGATGTGACTAATAATCACCGATTTTCAATAATTCTTATTTTTTAATATCACTGATGTGACTACCTTAGTCACGGATGTGATTTCATTACGAGTGCGGCTACATTCTGCGTGGAACCGAACTCTTACATTTATGTGTGTACTTTATCTATGTTGGCAGCTCTGCGATCGACTTTCAAAAATTGGATGTTTAGGAATCCGTGACCTCAAAGTCACCGCTGACTGTTTAGTCAGCGGTGATTTCGAAATCGCATTCGTAATTCAAAAATAGGTCTCCTGACTTTACATTCGTTTACAAACGCTACCGATTTCATTCATCAGATTCTTTATTTTCCTTTCATTTGTAGATTCTCACGAAACGGAAACTGGAACATTCTGAAAATTCAAAGATTATGACGTCGATCTAATGAACTTTGATCGATAATAAAAATATAATAAATAAAAACAGAAATTCTTTTTATAGGACTGGAGACTCGGTGAAGCCAGCACCTGTGCTGGACCGCCTGCTGCTTAACAGCTACCGATACGCCAGTCAAGTCAAGGATGAGGTGAAGAGGTTGTTCAGTGGCTGATTCACTTCAAACAATTATTTATTTTAGTCATTCATGCTAATAATACTTGATGATACTGACGTAATGTTGTCAGCCTCGATGTGTTGCCAATGTTTTGTATAATAAATGTATGATCAGTGACAGTATGAAATCAACTAGAACTTAAATATTTTTTCGAATTTTACGACTGTAGGTATAACGCAGTTAGAGAGTGATAATTAGACAAGTTACCCATTGCACGCAGAAAGGACCTGGCCTTAAGAATAGTACTCCAATACCTTAGTAGGTAATATTCAATGGCAAAGTTAGAATTCTAATTTTCTAGATTCAGAACATGCATAGATCTCTGTATATACTATATTCATTTGTTGTGTAGTCATTTATCTTATATATAAAAATGAATCGCAAAATGTGTTGGTAAAGCTCATAACTCAACAACGCCTGGACCAATTTGGCCAATTCTTTTTTGTTAATGTTGTTGAAGTTCAAGGAGGGTTTTTACAATGAGGAAAATTCGAATAATTATCGGAAATACCCTAAAAAACAGCCCTTTTATTTTCCCATGCAAACGTTTTCTAACTAAAACGTACAGTCGAATTGAGAGCTTTATTGTTATTGTATAAAGTTCATATTGCAAGCACTCACTGTTGTCTAAGCAATGAAGGTGTGTTCCTAACATCAAAGAGTCAATTTGCGCTTTATTAACGCTACATATAGTTGAAATTTAATCATATCTATCAAACAGCGTGCGTGCGTGCGTTGGAGCACAGAATACATCGTTGGAGAATTTAATGTCACGTTACAAAATTAAATAGCCACAAAATGTAATAGGTCATTTAGACTTTTTTTGCGATTTGGTTGGCTATGCGACATTATCTATAAAATAATTAGGAACAAAAAACTGCCACTGTACAAATCTTTTTGACAGGACGAAGTCTGTCGGGTCCGCTAGTTTCTAATATATACGTTAACTAAGTCTTAGCGGTTTATCATTTTGATCTTTCTTAAAGATTAAATAGAGGCGACATTATAGGTAGCTCATAAGGTCTACACCAAGGTGCATGAGACTATCCTATAGATGAAGTAGCACAAACCTTTGAGTTTCATTCAGGTGTTTGCAGTTTGATATTTTTGATGGTGTTGTTTTTTTCACAGTAGCGTCACGTTCCTATATACATATGAAACCAAAATATAATAATATTTTGAATATGAAAATCAAATAAAGAAATAAATTCATGGAGGATCTAACCTAGGACCTTCCACCAAAGTCCAGTCCGAGATCACAGCGCCACCTAGTACATTTTCTTAGTACATTTCTTATATAATTATTATATTATATAATTATTATATTATATAATATGGTAATTTATATTATCTATTAACGTAATTTGAGTCATTTTGATTTCACAATAGAAAAATTGATATTATAAAAAAATATAATTTGCAATTTATTTTTAACAATATTCGAATAATACAAACACTTTAAGCTTTCTCGTATTATATGTACCGTTTTTTGTATTTATAAAGTATAGGCTATAAGCGTACAAATAACAAAGTTATTCGTAATTATTAGCAAATTGCTACAGTCATACAAATCTCTCTAAAAACTTTTATGAAATTTATCATTAAATAAAAATCATCTATATGTATGCGAATGCTATTTCCATCACCGCACAGTTATGCAAACCTGTCAATAATTGAAATAAGTCAAGAAGTTAATATGCATAAATACAAAACATTCCATGATGATGAAAATCTGTGAAGTATTGACAAAAACTTAATTTAAATTTAATGTGAATTCAGATTCCCATATTATTCCAATATTGTTGAGTACTTATGAATATTTTTTTAAAGAATGATATTGCAAAGTAATTAAATATTTAATATAATCAGCAGTGTTTGTTAGTATTATGATGTTAATTCACAATTATTAATCACATGTTCAACGCTTCACTCTGGTAAACGGCTTAACACTTAAACACGTGTAAATTTCAATGGATCAAAATGTACTTTCGTACAATACATACTCTCGGATTCGATATTGTAGTATACGCTGTCATCAAAAATACTATTTCATAAGAATTTATAGATGAAGGGGAAATTGCGGGTACTTCAAAATCAAATCTAAATTATAAAATATGTTAGAAATTGTTCAAATATAATATAAGCAAATAAATGTGGTTTTATTTTTAAATACACAAATGATACTATACATGTCGACCTAGAGACAGTAAAACAAGCAAGACTTTTACTATTTAACTTTATGCTATGGTCTTAAAAAGTGAACTTACAATACCTCCAAATCTTTACTGTATTCATATTTTTATAAAAATACAAATAAAACAATAGCATAATATAACAATATGATATATTTTTATCAACTTTCAACACCAGTAGGTGCTTTATGAGAACGCTTCTTTAGTTTTTGTTGTCTACGTTTAAGATGTCGCTGAATACGACCTGAACCTTCATTCTTCAGTGCCTCATATTGTTGAACAAGAGCTTCCACTCTCATTTCAGCTGAAACATTAAAGTATGTTTTTATTATATCAAAAAAGATTAAAAACAGGAATCTATAGCCTTCATTAGTAATACATTAAATTAAAGCAACCCAACAACTTTAGTTCAGTGTAAATATCTTAATCATAATTATCATAAATAATAGTAATAGTATACACATTTTGAAGATCCTTGATAACAGCTTTTGTTATTGCATCAAAAACATTGCAATAAAATTTGTTAAATTAATACTCACATTTATTTTTAAAGTGTGGGTGTTTCCCTTCTGCAATATCTTGTTTCTGTTGTTTTTTGATATTGTCATTAACTTCTCTTTGAACCTTTTGCTTTTTCTGTGACTTAAGCTTATCATTTAATCTCTGTAATAACCTCCGTAGCTTTATCTGTCTTTCAGGATCTGTAGTTTCTTTCAATTCAGCACGAATAGTTTTTATATCCTTAACATGAAGTTCAGACAGAAAATTATAGTTTTGTGCAAATTCCTTCTTATCAAATTCACCACAAAGAGGATCAAACCTGCAATAAAAAATAATATAAACATTTACAAAGTGTTTGGTTTTGATATAAGTTTCACAAGCAACTATCAATAACATACCTACATCATCACTGGAAAATAACAACTGAAGAAATCAATAAAAAAAATCATATTAGACTTGATCTCATATGTTGGTTTTATATATGTCCTTATCTATTGATATACCTATAGTATTTTTTTTTATTTAGTTGGTGTCATTTAAAAGTACTAGTCTATAACACTATAGATACATACTAGTGTCAATAGTTCAAAAATTATGATTGATCTGCTTGCTTCAAAAGGTGTAGGCTCACAAATAACATTTTAAAATATACAAACCTAGGGTCACGGATTTCATTTTTTTTTACTTTTGATGCATCTAGTAAGCATGAGACTGGCTTTTTAGAACTCATTTCCCTGGGTCGATTTTTGTTCTCCCTTTTAAAAACTTTTGGCTTGTTTTCAGCATTTTTACTCTTTATTCCAAAGAGAGCTTCCTTGTATACTTTAGCACCAATTCTTTGCTTTAACTTTTGAAGTTCTTCGAAAGATAGAGACGAAAGCTCGTTTCGAATTGATGTCTATAAAATAAAATAATGAAACAAATTATTTATCAATCCCATCCATCCATTAGGGTTTGTTGTGGCCTTATTTTATCGGCAATTAAAAAGACGCAGCGTTAGGATTCTAAGTAAAAAAGTTAGGTAATTTTGGTAATATAAAAAAGATATTAAATATATTATGGCACATTTTATATGTAATTTTAAAAATCTAGGAATATAAAAATCTAATATTTTACTCTTTCTGAATCAGATTCTTCCGGCATATTTTCTTCTGGAAACTTGTCACTGCTATCCATTGTTAAATCATAATATTATTATAAATTTGCTGTAACTATATAGTCTTAGATCATTAGTTATCTATAAAATAGAAATCAACATTCACAATTACACATGGTACATTTAAAGATATTTATCACATATTTATATGCAAAAAGAAAGAATAGTAAACCACAGACCAATTAGAGAACAAGTTTAGTAAACTCCACAGATTAGTATGTAAGCTCGTGTGGCAAATGTCTTTTTTTTTTAATATTCGCCCGTGTCGAGCAGGCAAAGAGCAGAGCCCATACAGCCTATTCAGTGGTAAATCTTATTTCTTCT
>JAYEAL010000514.1:0-22071 GCA_036419045.1 Scirpophaga incertulas | reverse complement strand
CAGAAGTACCCGCAATCGTCGAGCATGTATGAGGAATGTTATGAAAGTAGATGAAGCGAAAGAGATATGTAAAGACCGTAGCAAGTGGAAAAACGTAATCTCTGCCTACCCCATGGGAAAAAGGCGTGAGTGTATGTATGTATGTATGTATGTATGTATGTATAAGCTATATTATTTTAGTTTCATTAAAAACCATTCAGTAGTTTTTACGTGAAATAGTAACAAACATAATAATAAAATTAAACTCCTTAAAAAATAAAACCTACGAGTAATTCTGTCTAAAACGTGGCTAAGATACTGGTATATTTTAAGTGACAAATCAATACATAAATCTTTATTCAATAAGCGCAAAGGCCTAAAAGTCCTTTGCGCTTATTAACGTCAAATACAAGCGTAAGTACTCCGCGAACTTTTCGGAAATTGGATGAGCTTCGACGAAAAGAACAGGAAAGGTATAATTTTTAATCTCCACGTTTCAATTTCGTAACAATAACAATTTCCCTTCGGCCGTTATCGCGTGTACGATTCTCAATCAATAGCGAATCAAGAAATTGCACAAAATATTCGTTACTACATAACTGCAAAATAAAACAAGTTTTTCTGTCTTCGCAACTTAGTTTGCAAAGAAATATTAAGAAATTCTCAAAGTAATATTGTTAACGAGGAAAGGAAGATATTTGACAGTTCACACTGTTGTACAATAAACATGAAAAATCTAACTATCCCGTATTTTACTTACTAAAATCCGGCCAATTGCAAGTTGGACTCGCCCATGAAAGGTTCCGTAGCAGCAAGTAATATTTATGATTTGTGACGTATTAAAAAAGTACTAAAACTCGTTCAAATAAATTTTCGGTGGAAATTTGCATGGTATTTTTTTAGTTTTATTATGTATGTCACGTATTTTTTTAGTTTTATCATTTTCTTATTGTATTAGTTATAGGGGGGATAAACACATTTTACCACTTTGGAAGTGTATCTCGCCCAAACTATACAGTTTAGAAAAAAAATGATACTGGAAACCTCAATATCATTTTTAAATACCTATCCACAGATACCCCACACTTATGGGTTTGATAAAAAACATTTTGAATTTCAATTCTACCCCCAAAATTCATTGTTATTTTTTTCTATTTTTATATGAAAATCTTTATGCAGTAGACAATACATCTACTTATCAAGTTTCAAAAGTTCTTATAGTTTCGAAAAAAAATAGCTCTGACATACGGACGGTTAGACAGACAGATATGACGAAACCACAAAGGTTCCGTGTTTTACCATTTGGCGACGGAACCCTCAAAATAATCTAAACTTACTTTGAAACTTACGTCTTTGGCAAAGCCTTTCATTGTCATCGTTCGTCTTTATTTAGATTTATATAAATAAATTTATACAAAATTTATATAATATGCCACAGGATTATATTTTCATACGTCATATGTCTGTATACTATTTATTCGTTTTATCATATATTTATTCAAATTTTTTATTAGTTTATTGTATTGTGTTATATAAGTTCATGGATGTGGATTGAATAATAATATAATTTATTGATACATTCTTGGCGTGATAAGGTCATAAACATAGAAGTTTTGAATCGTATGAATAAGAAACAGGAACTAGTAGAAACATTAATGAAACGTAAAGTCAAATATTTTGGACATATCTATAGAAATTGTAATATAATATCATTAAAATCTTTGTGTGTTTTCTATCGCTTATACAACGGGTTGTGTTCCAAAGAATTGTTCGACATGATGCCCACAGCCACATTTTACCATCGCACCGCTCGCCATCGGCAGGGTGTTCATCCTCGTACGAGATTGTACGGTACGAGGAGGGAAACAAAAAAAAAAAAAAAAAGGGTGTTCATCCTCACATGCTGGAGCCTAAATGGTCACGCACAGTGCGGTTTCAACGTAATTCCCTTCCGCGCACACTCCGATTGTGGAACGAGCTCCCTGCTGAGGCTTTCCCGGGGGATTACAGTATGGGGTTCTTCAAAAAGGGAGTAAATAGTTTTTTAAAAAGGTCGGCAAAGCGTTTGTGATGCCCCTAGTGTTGCAAGCGTCCATAGGCGACGGTGACTGCTTACCATCAGGCAGGCCGTAAGCCTTTTTGCTACCGTTGAAGTATAAAAAAATATATATATAATTGAAGGAAAAATTGAGGGTAAAAGAGGGAAAGGAAGAAGAAGAAGATCTTGGACAGACAATCTAAGAAGCTGGACCGGGTATGACTATGACGTTGTCGCTTTGGGCAGAATGGCGTTAGTTAGGAATCAGTTCCGTGCGATGGTCGCCGACATCCGCGAAGACAACACACACAAGGCAGGAAGGCACATGAAGAAGAAGATTGATACATTTAAGAAAAAATCAGTTACAATCTGTAACTGTCTGATGAACAAAATACAAATAATAAGAAAAAAATACAATACAATAATAAAAATAAATATTTTCTTACACTTACACCGATCAGCCTCGCCTAAAGTAAGCTCTGTAAGGCTTGTGTTATTGGATCTAGGGTAACGGATAGACATATATTATACACTAGCTTTCTGCCCGCGGCTTCGCCCGCGTGGATTTCGGGATTGGGTCTATAGAGGGTTAAGGGTCATAGCTTTTTGCCCACGGCTACATATGCGCGGAAGTCGGTTAATGGCGCGAAAGATTTTATCGCGCTTCCCGTGGGACTATCCGTTTTCTCGAGATAAAAAATACCGCAAAACCTTGCTCAAGAATCACTCTATCTATTGATGAAAACCGCATGAAAATCTGTGCAGTAGTTTTTGAGCGAAGCCTTTATTGCGCATCCCGTGGGATCTGACGATTTTTCCGCGATAAAAAGTAACCTATTATTTCATCCGGACTTTTATTTTTACGTCTGCAAAATTTCAAAGCAATCAGGGGGGCAATCGCACTAACAAATTGCAGCTGAAACGAAACCAAATCGTCCCACTCAACCAATCCGAGAGCTAGAATATCACGTCATCGAACAGATGACGTGATATTGTGGCGTTCGGATTGGTTAAGCCGAACGGTTCGGTTGCGTTTCGCTTGCGATTTATTATTTAGCGGAACTAAAAAAAACAAACAAACTCACTCTCCGATTTATAATATTAGTAAGGATATATACATATTTTTGATATAATATTATAATAACAACCATGATTAAGGTACAAATGCTCGCATTAATTATGCAAACATCTGTCCCACCCGGGATTCGAAACCGGGACACCTTGAAACCGTTATACTTACCATTCGACTACGGAGGTCGTTAATATAAATATACATATAGGATTATCGAAATTCAATGATGACGACACAGATTTGACTTTAATTTTAATGGAACAAAGTGATTTGCATAAATTTTAGTTCACTGACTTCTTGACACTTGACTCACGCGATCGCGATCCCTCTTTCTGACTCAAACGTTCTTATTACATTAAATTAATCTACTTTGACCAAGAGCCTTAATTTAAAACAACGCAATTAAGTTTCACGACAAATTTTCCTAAACTTGTTTACGAACCTCTCTGCCGAGGCTATAAGAATTCATCTCTTGTTTGCGACGTCGCCGTGAGCCTGTAATAAGCAGCTGATACGTTATCTGCCTTATCTTTGACGCGATCATGTTTGCGGCGACAGTTTGATGAATATACATATAATGTCATTTTTGACATAAATAATGTGTGTTTTTATAACACTACTGTAGGGTTATTTTATTATGATTGAGTACTGCTATCTGTTCCAGGGCGTTGTGACATTCAAGTGTGTGAAAAATAACCCTACAATGGATAAAGGGACACAGTGGTTCAAGAGGCAATGATGCAGCGGACGAACTGGCAAGGAAGGGGTCCGCCATGGTGGAGTTCGGACCAGAACCGCTTATGCCTATCCCCTTCAGTCAGTTACGAGGCTGGTTACAAGAACACACACATAGGCAAGCCGAAAGCTAGTGGACCTCAGCGCCTGGCTGTAGGCAATCCAAAGAGGCTATGCCAAACCTGAGCAACAGACTAACAAAGCGTTTATTGCGACTGAACAAAAAGAACCTAAGAACAGTAGTAGGAACCATTACGGGTCACTGCTCGCTCAACAAACACCTATACACTCTAGGTATAACCGATAGCCCTCTGTGCAGGGCATGCATGAAGACGGAGGAAACGATTGCACATGTGCTACTGGAGTGCACAGGCGTCGCCCAAATCCGGAAAGAAACCGTGGGATCACCCAAAACAATCGAGGAAATCCTGAACAACATGGGGAACTTAATCTGCTTCTGGAGGGAGGTGGGATGGCTGGAATGAGCAACCCCCCACCTTGTACTCACGCACAATGGTCCATACAGGACTAAGAGCGGAAAACACACCCTCTGGATGTCAGAGGGTGACCTATGATGATGATGATGAACACTACTGTACTATTCTATACTAGCTGGTTTTTTTTTTCCTCAGGAGAGGAGGCTGAGAATCCGTCATGGATACCAACGCAACAGGCAAGCAGGGATGCGTTGATTATGTCGGACTCCTGGTAAATCGAGGCGGCTCGACCCACCAGACCTACCGGCTAAACTCAGCTTAAGCATTTGGTCCTAGTGACCCTACTGGCTTATATGGAAGGGAGCCGCACCTCAGGAGAGGTACGGTTAGTGCTGCCCCATGGAGAGGGCATAAGCGCTAAAAGAGGCACGGTTCTCCAAAGTGGGACCGGCCTGTATTGACGGGAACCTACGCGTGGCTAAGCAGAAGGCTGCTAAACTGTCAAAAAATGGCAGGATAGGTACGACACGGCCCAAACGGGGGCGGTGACGAGGGTTTTCTTCCCGGACGTTGCTAAAGCCTATGCAACGATAAGGGAGGTGAAGCCAAATCACCTGCAGACCCAAATCCTTACAGGGCATGGCGGAATTGGGGCATACCTTCACAGGTTCCACCTGAGGGCCAGCCCAGAGTGCGAGTGTGACCCCGAAGAAGAAGAGTCGGTTTGGCACGTATTGCTCGAATGCCCACGTTTCCAGGTGGCAAGATATAATCTACAACAACATCTGTATGTAGATTTAGACATTACTAATATGTCGGTCGTCATGGGCTGTAAAAGGACCAGAGGAAAACTCTTGGAATTTATGGAGAAAGTGGCAGCCACAACCCTCAGCCGCAACAGCACGGTGACGACCGATATAAGACAACACGTAACGACTAATATAATAGCGGTCCCACCCACAACATCACAGCCACAACCAACTAGAACTCTGGACATACTATCGTTGGCTGAGGAAGGGACACCCAAAATAACCATCAGAGGGGTGGCTCTATTTATGGACTCTAGCTCGGAGCAGATAGGCATAGCCTTCTGCAACGACAGAGCCAGAAATGTAACAATCTCCCCCGGCCTTGGCGCGCTGCTGAACGGAAGCACTCGCAAAATAACCATCCGCCGCAAAATATTTGACCAGATGCCGACAGTAAATGTGGAGAACTGTGTGGGAAGGATAGTACGAAAGAACAACAAGACTATCGTGCTATTCCCCACGCGGAACCACATCAACGAATTCGAGCAAGCGTGTGCGGTGCTGACGGAGATAGCGGGCCGGGGCTCGCAGGAAACTCCGCCAAAGAAAATAAGCGTGGACGCCATGACCGTAGGCTACATGAAGGGCGAACCGGCAGACTACGAGGGGGTAGTCCGAGCCTCGAAATACCACGAGATCGTGGTGTACGAGGACAGAGGACAGGACCTTGGCTACCTGTTGCCCCGAATCAACCAACCCGAGGTTCCCACCAACACCGAGGAACTAGGAGTAAGCCAACCACAAGAGAGTGGGTCGGAGCGTCTACAACGACGGGCGGAGGAAAGGAGAGTTACACAGCGTAATTCATCAGAGTCTCATAATGGAGCAGCCACCTCATCCACGAAAAAGGCATTGGAGGCCATAGGCAGAGCCATCCTGCGAACGGCGGGGAGGCTCCCCAAAAAGATAGTATCAACGGGCAAGCCGGCATCAGAACCACGTGCGGGCCCATCCCACATGAAGCAAAACCCACCCAGGAAAAGTATCCCCCTCACATGTCCAACAACATCCAAAGGACAGGCATCCGCACCGGAATTAAGACCGATTCGCGAGGCGCGAGACCACCTGATTAACGCCTTCACGGAGTTCGTGGCGCTCACAAGGGCAACCCTAAAGGGAAATACGGAGGTCTGTAAAACCATCCTACAGACCTACAGCCGAAGTACCCGGGGAATGCCGATCTCGACGGAGCTGCTGCGAAATCTATTGGAGAGAGCCGAGGCTGCCATCTACGACAATGACAGAGCGCAAGTTCTGAAGGGCAATATGTCCGGGTCGTACATGGCAGGCTACAGCGGGTCGGCTGGTTTCGTGCCTACGAACAAGACAGGCACACTGTTTAACACTCCGCCTGGCGACCCGGTGGTGGTGGTGGCGAAGTGCACGAGGATAATGCTGGAAGACAGGATACTGGCAGCGGCCGCGGCCGTAGCCAAAGACCTGACAGAAGGCATTACGCCTGGGGGCTTCGGCGGCACCGCCTTCGAGTGGATCGGCGGAGTACCGGGATGCGGGAAAACGGAGTGGGTTCTCGCAAGAATGGACCCATCTAAAGACGTGGCACTAACCACCACGACAGAAGCCGCGCAAGACATGAGGGAGAGGCTTGCACGAAAGAAGGGCCAAAACGCTAAGAACCGGGTGCGTACCATGGCATCGCTCCTAGTGAATGGGCTCAGAGAGGGCGAAGAGTGTACGATACTCTACGTGGACGAGGCCCTAATGAACCATTTCGGAGCGATAGTGATGGCAGCCCACATAACTAAAGCCAGGGGAGTGGTCATGATAGGTGACAACAACCAAATACCTTACATAGACAGAAATGACCACTTCCCACTGATGTACGGCGGCCCAGGAAGATACATTAAGCCATCCAGAACCCTACTGTGTACGCACAGGAACCCGCAGGACGTAGCGCACGCGCTAAGAGAAATCTATGGCGGGGTGTACTCGTCCCAGCCAAGCGTAAGGTCCTTGTCGCTGGAGGTGTTAGGAGGAAAAGAAATCCCACACGCGGCCAACACCCTATACCTGGCCCACACCCAGGCTGAAAAGGCTGCTCTTGTCAGCCAGGGGTACGGTAAAGAAAAAGGATCCAGAACCCTAACCATCCACGAAGCGCAGGGGCTAAAAAGTGAGGCAGTGGTGATAGTGCGTACCACAGACAAGAACAATGACATATACAAGAGCGTCCCCCATGCAGTAGTAGCGCTGACCAGGCATACAAACGCCTGCACGTACTACACCCGAAGCTGCAGGGACGACATAATTGCAGAAATCATCCTTGACTCGAGACAGGCGTCCATCTCTGACATAACAGAGTACAACTACAAAATGGCGCTACAAAACGGGGATTCGGAGGTCAAAGATAGTTTCCTTCGACTCCAACGTAAGACACGACCATGACATGACATGGCATGACCCAAACTGACATACAAAATAAATAACATTCAACAACATAACCGACAAACATAAACACACAAAACAAAGGGTGATAGACCCCTACGTAAGACATGACCATGACATGACAGGATATGACCCAAACTGACATACAAAATAAATAACTCAACAACACAATTAACAAACAGAAATACACAAAACAAAGGGTGATAGCCTCCTCTCCCTCGCTCAGCGAAGGAATAAGATGGCAAATCAGAGGGCTACATACTTAACGTAACCTGGAATGAGTAGCAATAAGCAACATTGAAGATAATATTGTCTACAATAGATGTAAATATAACATAACATAGTAACAAAAACAAAACAAAAAAAAAAATGTATGTATATATATTATATATGTGTGTGTTGTATATATATATATATATATATATATATATATATATATATATATATATATATTATATATATATATATATATATGTATATGTATATATATATGTATATGTGTGTGTGTATGTATATATATATACATAATAACATAATAATAGGAATAACAATAAAACATGAATAACTAATAAGGCATGCAATATTAGTAATATAAAATGTATAAGGATAAGTAATAAATATATAAATAACATGTAAAAAAAAATAGCGCATATAGCAAAAACTCAAGTACAACATAAGATAAATTATATATAAGGAATAGAAATAACAATAGATAAGCATCAAAAGGTCTAAAATTGCATATAGAGTAACAAAATGTATCTCAAAGGGTAATATGGCACAGAAATAGGAAGACAATATTAATAATTAAAAGGCATCAAATATTAGCAATATAAAATGTATAATGATAAGAAGTAAATAACAAATAACTTGTTAATACAATGCAGAATAACAATATAAATACCGAATGTATAAATGTAAAATAAACTACCGAAAGTACAAATCTGGGTTATATAACACAACAAATATAGAAAAATAGACATATAAACATCAAATGTAACACAAAACATATAGAATACAATAGAATTAAAACATGAAATGCATAAAAAGAATAGTCATAAGTCATAAAACTAAAAAACAATAACATTACTTTATTGGATAAGCGCAACATATTGTAATATTGTAATTATTGTAATATTATATGTACTAGGGAAAAAAAAAAAAAACAAAAAAAAAAAAAAAATACACAATAATAATAACAACATAACAAAGCGATCAAAAGAAGGTGTACAGAAAATGGGAGGAAACTGACCACCACGTGGTCGATGAGCGACGGCCTGCTGCTAATACCATGAGTAGCTTCTGGCGTGGCATCTGGTCGCTGCCTATCAACCATGTGGAAGGTGATTGGATGCGTGTAGTCAAACGAGAATGCGAGTCCATCGAACCAATGGGGCCTATTACTATAGACCCTATAGACATTAGTTGTGCCATCCGTTCGGCACAGAACTGGAAATGTCCTGGGCCTGATGGATTGCACAATTTCTGGATTAAGTGGTTTAGATGTTCTCATGCTCTTTTGGCTACACAATTTCAAACAGCCTTGGAACAGTGTTCCCTTCCCACTTTTATGACCACCGGTATTACCTTCTTGCTCTACAAATCGGGAAGTACCATGGATCCCAAGAACTATAGACCCATTACGTGCTTGCCCACAATCTACAAGCTCCTTACTTCCATTCTGACCAAGAAAATCTATACACATATTGTATCAAATAATATTTTGGCCCCAACTCAGAATGGATGTAAGGCTGGGTCCCGTGGTACAAAAGAGCTCCTCCTTATAGACATGGCCATTAGCCAACAAGTTCGGCGGAACAGGGGATCTCTATCAGCTGCGTGGATTGATTATAAGAAGGCCTATGATTCAGTGCCGCATTCATGGCTGGAGAGGATTTTAGAATTGTATAAAATCAATACAACTCTGAAATCCTTTCTAAGCAACTGCATGCGACAGTGGAGCACAGTCCTTCGTCAACCATGCAGTGATGACGGTTCCTCTGATTCGCAAGACTTGATCAAAATAGAGAGAGGCATTTTTCAGGGTGACAGTTTGAGTCCCTTGTGGTTTTGCTTAGCACTGAATCCTCTCAGCACTCTGCTGAAGGATTCAGGTCTAGGCTATCGGCTACGTAGACAGGCGGGTCATTAGTCATCTGCTGTACATGGATGATCTCAAGGTTTGCACCGAAACACCAAGACGTTGTGGAGTTATTGAAAATTACGCAGATTTTCAGTAACTCTATAGGGATGGAGTTCGGTGTAGACAAATGTGCGGTCTTGCATGTACGGCAGGGAAAAGTTGTAAATTCAACAAATCTACAACTTTCAGAGACAATGACACTCAGATCTTTGTCTGAGGCCGAAACGTACAAGTATCTCGGTATGTCAGAGTCTTTGGTATATCAGTGAAGGATGTCAAGGAATCGGTGAAGACACGTTTCTTTTGCCGCTTAACAAAGGTATTTCATAGTCTTTTGTCTGGTGGCAATAAGGTGCGTGCCTTCAATGGTTGGGTGATGCCTTTATTGATATACTCCTTTGGCATACTGAGATGGACTCAGACTGAGCTGGACACCTTGGATAGGAGAGTCCGTCAACTACTCACAAAAAATCGCATGTTACACCCACGTTCGTCTGTTATGAGACTGTACATTCCACGGAAGTGTGGTGGTAGAGGCTTTCTAAATGCCAAAAACCTCCATAACCGTGAAGTGTGCAGCCTCAAGAACTATTTCCTAAACAACGAATGTGGGATGCATTGTGACGTTGTGGCAGTTGACAAGGGATTTACCCCTCTCTCTATGGCAGTTGAGAACTGGCGTAAACCATCGGTGCTTAGCGTCGAAAATCGCAGGGAAGTATGGAGGAACAAAGAGTTGCACGGAAGGTTTTATCGGGCCTTAATGGGCCCTGATGTAGATCTTCCCGCGTCGGTGAACTGGCTGCGCTTCGGTGACCTCTTTGGGGAAACTGAGGGTTTTGTCTGTGCAATTGCGGACGAAGTAATGATGACGAACAACTACAGAAAATATATCCTAAAGGACGGTACCGTCGACATATGTCGAGCATGCCGCCGTCCCGGAGAGTCACTTAGGCATATTATCTCTGGTTGTTCTCATCTTGCAAACGGTGAGTATTTGCATAGACACAACCTAGTAGCCAGGATCATCCATCAACAACTTGCCCTTCAATACGGCCTTGTTGAGCACGAGACACCGTACTATAAGTACGCACCAGCGCCAGTTCTTGAAAATGGCCGTGTGTTGCTCTATTGGGATCGCTCTATCATCACGGATAGGACTATTGCGTGCAATAAACCTGATATCGTGGTGGTCGACCGCTCCAACGCCGTGCAATGCTCGTCGATATTACCATCCCTCATGACGAGAACCTCGTAAAAGCCGAGAAGGACAAAGCCAGTAAGTACCTTGACTTGGCATACGAGGTAACCGCCATGTGGGATGTTGATTCGACAATCATTGTTCCGATAGTTGTGTCTGCGAATGGCTTGATAGCAAAGAGTCTCGATCAACATCTTAAGAGGCTCTCGCTTGACGGATGGATCAAGGGTCGGATACAAAAAGCAGTGATTCTCGACACGGCACGTATTGTCCGGAGATTTCTCTGTCTGCAGCCCTAACCACCGGTTTGTTTGGGCCTTGCCTCGCTACCGGCGGCATACTAGGTTTAAGTTTTTTATAGTATTTATATTTATTTTATATATCTATATTGTTAAAAACTTAAATTTAAGATTATTAATTAAATATATGAATAATAATATCAAAATAAAAAAAAAAAAAAAAATAATAATTATAAATAAAAAATATAAAAAAAAAAAAAATAAATAAATAAATAAAAAAAAAAAAAAATAAAAAAAAAAAAAAATAAAAAAAAAAAAAATAACCTATCAACATACATATATATACAATAATATAGAAACATCTTAGATCATAGCATGTAGTTATAAGGAACATTTTGGCATTAATGTAAGGGCTTGCGATCGTAAAAAAAAAAAAAAAAAAAAAAAAAAAAAAAAAAAAAAAATAAGCGTATAAGTGTATACGTCACAAATTGTAAAGGGGATAAGACATCAGCCCCTAGACTTGCGAATTTAGTGGAGAACAAGCGATAAATATAACAAAATAAAATAAAAAGACTAAGAACAACATTAAAAAGGTGCGGACCAAGAGTCTGCAGAAGTTAAAATTACTTATATAAAAAAAAAAAAAAAAAAAAAGCAGAAGGCTGCCGGTTAGGGGGTGACATCCTCCTCCTAGGCTGGTGGAGCCTGGTTGGAGCGTGTAAGGATAAGCAATCCACCGATGGCAAGCAGTGCAATGATAGAATCCTTAACAGTATATAAGAACCTTTATTATTTTTCATAAAACTATTTTTAAATCCCTTGTCAAAAATAGTCTAATGAAAAAAGGTAATTATAGGTACTGTTAAGAGTTATTTGAATGACAACAATGCTTGGGTTTAATTTTAGTCAATATAACTACATAGATGTAATGTGAAAGAGTCTTTATAGATATAATGTGAACTTGTTTGAAATAGTCAAAAAATACAGGGAGAAAAAATAAAAGCCTTTGTGGGTTTTCTTGCCGGTTCTTTCCAGTACGAGGTCTCCCGCTATATATAGATTTGTGAAACAATGGCGTTGTATCTTTGACATGCAAAAGTGATTGTAAAAATTCCTTCTTCTTCTTCATGTGCCATATCCTTCGCGGATGTCGGCGACCATCGCACGGAACTGATTCCTATCTAACGCCATTCTGCCCAAAGCGACAACGTCATACCCGGTCCAGCTTCTTAGATTGTCTGTCCAAGATGTTCTTCTACTTCCTTTCCCTCTTTTACCCTTAATTTTTCCTTCAATTATATTTTTAATGATATTATATTTACAATTTCTATAGATATGTCCAAAATATTTGACTTTACGTTTCATTAATGTTTCTACTAGTTCCTGTTTCTTATTCATACGATTCAAAACTTCTATGTTTGTGACCTTATCACGCCAAGAAATTTTTAACATGCGTCTATATAGCCACATTTCAAATGCCTTTAGTTTATTTAATGTTGCTTTAGTGAGAGTCCATGCCTCGGCTCCATAAAATAGAATTCTCCACCTTAATTTTAAATTTATGTCTTTGTTAAGCACAAGTGACTTCATTTTCATAATTTTGTTCTAGCAATCTCAATTCTTGTTTTTATTTCTTTTTCTGGCTCCCATTTTTCTGTTAACCAACTTCCTAAATACTTATACTGTTTAACTCTTTCAATTTGATTGCCATTTATTAATAAAGGGTCACAGCTGATGTTATTCTTACTTACTAGCATAAATTTAGTTTTGTTAATATTCATTTTCAATCCATATTCCTCAACTTTGGTGTTTAATCGTTTTAGTAAGAATTCAAGATCTTCTTTTGTATGTGCGAGAACAGCTGTATCGTCAGCGTACCTTAAATTATTAAGGACAGTACCATTACATTTGATGCCAATGTCAACGCCATCAAATGCTTCTTGGAAAATGGCTTCAGAGTAATAATTGAATAGAGTCGGAGATAAGATACATCCTTGTCATACTCCTTTAAGAATTTTCAAGTCCTGAAAATTCCATTTAAATGATAAATTTTTAATTTTGATTTTGACCATTTGTCAAACAATTTTAAAAGCTTTGTTTAAATGTAAATAAATATTCACATTCGTATGAAACATACATTCGTATGACAGTTACTTAAAGAATACACTTATACGCGGTTTAAGTGTTCTAAATTTATACTTTTAAGCTACCAAGCTTCCTTATAAGCTTTCAAGTTGCTAAACATACTTATAGTCGTTTCTATTTATATTCTTATATTATATAATACATACTTGTGTTTTATTAAGGTTTGAATGTTCAATTGAATATTCTTTTTACAGGGATACTTATTATAGAGATGAAAATGACTGTAGTCACATTGAACCCGTAATCTATTGAAAGGCTAATTTATGTCCCAAGGGATTCTTCGGGATAATAAATTCCAGAAATCAATTTTCAGGGTCTAAATATAGTTCCATAATTTACTTATTTAGGAGAAAGGCCAGATTATTTTATCTTAATAATTTCTATGCTGTCGGTAATTAAAAAAGATGTATTTTTGAAAAAAGATGAAATCAAGAATAATGATAATGACAACGATAATAATGTATTTTTTATAAATTTGGATAAATAATTAGTTGTATTATTTGTTATGATTAAATCTACAAATCCTGCCTTGCAAGGTATAGACACATATTTTAATTAAAACAATTTAAAATAACAATAAATTTAAGTATGCTTCTTACATTATACCATTTTAACAGAACTTTTTAAAGTGTTAACAAATTGCTTAGTAACCATGTTTAAGTCAGCCTTTTTAAATGGACTTAAACTTAATTTTTAAATCGATCTGGTAATTTATTAACCAGTTTATTCTAATTCAAAATAAATCAAAAGAAAAATAATGTTTATTCAACATATTCACTTTACAGACAGAAAGAGCTTAAGAGTTATATAAACTTATACGCGGATATATATAAAAAATAGTGATTGACTTTTGTAAGGGATATATTTTTGTATACTTACTTTAAGCTTTAAATAGGAAGTGTGAACGTTACCTAGTGTGATATAAAACCTTTTATCAATATACATTCCTATTGCACCGTTTCTGTTACATACAAAAATTGTTTGAGGAAGGTTATATTTTCCATAAGCAAATTTAACAAACACCATACTTAAACTCTACGACGTAAAACGGTAGCCGAAACAATAAAATTTTGATCACCGCATTAAGTACCAACACGAACTCAATATCGAGTATTTGATCGAGTATTTGATCTGACCCGAGGAACCAATCACCTATACGCTTTCATCCTCAATATTTCTCCTGCAGACCTCGTAAGCGACAGTTTCGTTTTATGATAATAACAAAATGGCTCTTGACATCAGCCAGCTGCAAGTTGGACAATCTGTCTTAGCCCGCCACTGACTCCATACTCCATTTATTTTTATCGTTAGAACCTCTGTTACACGAACGTGTTATTAAAAGTACCTGTTGGTTTTTACGTTGCTTTTTGTGAAGGAAATGAGGGTTTGAAAGGGAAATATCTTTTTCATTTCTCATACTCGGAAAGTTATGTTGTTTTGATCTGATTATTGGGTGGAAAATGCTGCTTCCCGACATAGGGAGGGAAAAACTCATACAATTTACTTCCCACCCAAGGGCCGGAATGAACTTTAAAAATAGAACTACGAATGTCAGCTACGAACTGTCAGCTGTGAACTATAAAAAAAAATGCTGCGGCCATGTGAGTTTCTAAACAGCCAGTGTGAACTTAGCGCAAACTACTTCCAGCGGAATAAGCCGCAACAAACACGCGGTGAGTTCCATATTTAAAATTTAAACAGTCGACATAAATTGGCGGGATGTGAATTTATTATATATATCTGTGACGGAATTTGACAAAAATTCAAATAATCTCTTATACTAGTTAAGATTTTAATTTCAAAAATGAGTTCAAGCGATTCCGAAATATTAACACCAGATTCAATTAAAGACGAGGCAAATTGTGTTCTGCCTACTGATGGTCTACAGATATTATCATATGTTTTATCAATAAATAGATTAAATAAACAACCAATGTTTTATTTTCCTCATATATTCGAAGTGAAAAGTAGAGTGTTTAACACGGGTAAAAGAATAAATTCCTTCTCGGACTATAGACTTAACAATCTACTATTTCCTCATCATCTTCAATTTAAGGTAAGGTTGTGTAAGAATATTGTAACAAAACTACAGTTCCTTACTATAAATAACAGTTACTTATAACCAAAGGTCGGAATTAGGTAGAATTATTTATGTACTTGCATGGAAATGTTCATATGAATGTGGAGCTTCCCGGGATTCCCGACAATCCCGTGTGACCAACAATATTACAAATAAATAATAATAAAAACCTCAGAGATAGACAAATAAAACAAAGATAATTAGCATACAATTTTTATTATTTTATATCAATTCGCAATACTAATTATTGATAGTCTTAAGCAAATTTTTATATAAATACAAGCGAATACTCTTGTTTCTAGCCATCAGAATAATTTTCCTTGCCGATTCATTACCGATAAAGATTTGAAGTGTTCGCTTCCGACATTACTTGTATAACTTTTGTGAGAACTAAAATATATAACCACTAATGGTTATTTGTTTTAATTCTCACAAAAGATTTACAGTAATGTCGGAAAAGCCAGAAAACATTGAAAAGCTAACTTTTCAATATTTTCTGGCTTCAATGAATTTCTCCGAACGTCTAAAATCCATTTGTGTAAAAGTAACTAACTTTTTATTTAAAAAATCACGAGATTTTTTTCTGCTTTTTAAAATTAATCTTAAGATTTGAGGCATATCCATTTTATTCCTTCGCTGTAGGATTTAGCATTTTAGTCCTTCAGTATAAGTACATGAATAACTCTGCCAAATTCCGACCTCTGCTTAGAACGATAGATACGCTACACTTAATCTGTCCGCGTCAACTCTTGCTTACGAACTGCCCGTGTCTCTCTCGCAACTTTCATCTCAGTCTTCCATAGGTTGACTGAAGAAACCGATCAGGGCATTAAACCCTCCGCGGTGGTCTCATACGCCACCCATAACAACGGGCGGGTCATTGGGTTGGCCATTCTAGCCTTGGCTTCAACTAAATTCACAGGTACCCACAGGCACCTGTTTTTCAAAAGTACCTTCTGTACTATTGGTTTTTTTATTTTTGTTTTGAAGGTATGTGTGTGCTCAATCATAGCAAACCGGTTTGCTATTTTATCTTGGTTTTCAAGCGTCTTGTTTGCGTCGTCTTGGTGTTGTTATTTTTCTTGACGTTTCTTGTTGTTTCGTGTTGGCCTATATGTTGTTAAGGCTGTTTCAGGTATCAAATATTTCTCTGGGCAGCGGTCTAGACTTTCTTCTCCCCTCCGGCGGTCTGGCATGCTGCAGGGCGATGTCGCGAATGTGTGGATGTTGTGTTTTCGCGGCCCGCTGGTACATCGAGGTTGCCAGTTGCTTTACGAAGTCCTTCAATTCGGATGTTTTCAGGTCTCGGCGTGTCTTGTTGGTGACCATGGTATGGCGATGTTCATCAGGCGACGCGGTGTGATTCTTGACCTGTTGAATATGATGGCCTGTGTCTTGCTGACGTTAATCCCGAGCCTCCACTTCTGCAGCCACTCGGGGAGGGTATCTAATTGGCGCTGCATTTGACCAGCGTGAACCAAAGACCAGCTGTGCCCCCGGGCACACAGGGATGTCATCTGTGTACCAGAGGTAGCAGGTAGGCGCCAGACAGCTACCCTGGGGGACACCAGCTCTGATGGTGCGTTGGCTGGATAACTGTTTTTCTACTGCGACTTGAAAACTGCGTTCTTCCAGGTATGAGGCCACTATCCTGACTACTCGGCGTGGAGTAGTGGAAGTAGCCAACTTGTACAGCAAGCCTGGTTGCCATACCCTGTCGAAAGCTTTTTCCATGTCGAGCATGACTGCACATACGTGTTCTCGGCGGTTTATGGCGTTGGCTATGTGGTGCAGCGCACTTGTCAGTTGTAATGTGGTGGAGTGCTACTCCCGAAAGCCAAATTGCTCTGGCCTTGGTGGTATATGTGGTGTCAGCTTAGTAAGCAGCAATTTCTCATTGACTTTTGATAACGTGTTAAGCAGCGTTATCGGTCGATAGCTCGAGGCGAGGGTGGTGTTCTTGCCTGGCTTGGGAATCATAACGACACGGCCTTTCTTCCAGGCCCTGGAAGGAAGGACTAATAATTTCATCGGACCATAGTGATTCTGGGTAGTTTATCTGGTCTTCTTCAGACAACTCTAAATCCTGATCACTTTCTAGATACGGTATAGCATTTTCGAGAGACGTTCCTTACTACGCCTTTTCTTTATTTCTGGTTCTGGCGTAATTAAAATAGAGCGCGTTTAAATGGGGATGGAATATTTTCATCCATTAAATTTTGTGAGTTTGAAGGGATGGGCTTGGATATTATGTCTTTGGATTTAGATATCTGAACTTTATTAGGAGTAGAATGCATTGCCTGCCGGATAATTTGTTTTGTTCTTTTGTGTAGTCTTTTCTGGGCGCCATTTCTATGTAGAAAATAAATTTGTTAATACATATACGTTGAACCTATTACGGACACCTTATCATGGACAGAATGTACATTATTGGATAGACTAATAATATATTTCAAATTTTTAGAGAAAAATGAAGATATACAAGAATAGACATATAATAGATGAAAAAAAAACAAAAAATAGAGAATTTAATTTTATGGAGACTCTCGTCCATGATTGGGTGTACGTGCTCGAATAATATCCAATTAAGAACACCGATTTTAGAAATGACATTTTTGGTTATATTATATAAGTATTGTATTACTATTGATAAACCTCTAAATAATATGAATTTCAAGAACAATACACCAGATACAAAATAAGATGTTAAGTGTTCTTACTCGTATCGTAATTCTTGTAATAACTCGTATCGCGATTCTTGCCACCAAATGACATCGCGTAACTAACAACGGTTATGGCCGCAATCAAAACGGACGTCGGCTGTCAAAAACAGTTGGTATGACTGCTAAGACATTGGCACAACTGATCGGTGTTGGCAGTTGCAAAAAAATACTGCGCGTTTGCTTAATTTTAGAAGTAGATTCAAAAAATGCCCATGACTGGTCGGCGTCCAAAATAGGTGTCTTTACCATCCCTGTAAATAAGTTCCTTTACGATATTGATTCAATTGTGCTCGCTGTAATTGTAATCGTTTTCGTAGTGTAAAGTTACACCGCTATCATTGTCATAAGTACATATGCATCTAATATGTTAATCATGTTTATATGTAATAATAAATGAAATAAATTTTCAAGCTTTATTTTTGTAACATCGTATAATTATGTAATAAAACTTTTCTAAAAGCTTCTAATCAACGCACTGAACCTAGATAAAAAGGTTTGTCATATAACAAAGAATTACGCTAAACGAATTAAGAGGATCACAAAACCGACCCGGGTTGATGATTTTGTGATTAAAATGAGCGTGCACCCTGACCTTTGTCACAGACAAATATAATGCTTTGTGTAATTAATTATAATTATCTCATCACCTAATTTTATATCGTTTTAAAGTATTTTGTACCTACTTGGTTATTTAAAAATCTTAAATCACGCACAAAATTAATTGTTATTTTATTTATTTATTCATAACCATTCTCTTTCTTTTTAAAGAATGTCGCCCTAAATTTCGAATTTCATCATGTGTCGTGGCCTTTGTCACAAATAATATAATGCTTTGTGTATTACGATTATCTCATCAGCTAATTTTATATCGTTTTAAAGTATTTTGTACCTACTTGGTTATTTAAAAATCTTAAATCACGCACAAAATTAATTGTTATTTTATTTATTTATCCATAACCATTCTCTCTTTTTTAAAGAATGTCGCCCTAAATTTCGAATTTTATCATGTGTCGTGGCCTTTGTCACAAATAATATAATGCTTTGTGTATTACGATTATCTCATCAGCTAATTTTATATCGTTTTAAAGTATTTTGTACCTACTTGCTTATTTAAAAATCTTAAATCACACAAAATTAATTGTTTATTTTATTTATTTATCCATAACCATTCTCTTTTTTTTTAAAGATTGTCGCCCTAAATTTCGAATTTTATCATGTGTCGTGGCCTTTGTCGCAAATAATATAATGCTTTGTGTATTACGATTATCTCATCAGCTAATTGTATATCGTTTTAAAGTATTTTTTATCTACTTGATTATTTTAACATCTTAAATCTCGCAACAGATTTTTTTATTTATGTTTCGATAAACAAACTGTCTTTTTTTTTGGAATGTCGCCCACACTTGGACTTTTACCCTCAGTCGTGACCTATGTCACAGATAATATAATAATTTGTGTATTATGATTAATGCTCAGAATAGGTAGTTTAATTTTTTGTACTTGCGATTTTGTGACATCAATAGTATGGAAATGCCTGGGAAATTACTATTTTCAGAGATTGTAAAAATATTATATTGAACTTTCAAAATAGTATTTCATCTTTTAGCTTATTGTTGTAATAATAAGTTGTAAACATAAAATGTTACAAAAAAAGCGTAAAGACACGAATAGCAAATAAAAACAGAAAATTTCAGGTTTATCCATGTTTCGCTTACATTGACTTTCTTTCTGCAAGTACCTAAAATTAAACTACCTATTCCGAGCATTAATTATGATTATTTAATCAGTTAATTTAAATATTGATTTAAAGAATTCTAACGTACTTAATGAATAACCATCCTAAATCTTGAATTAGAATTATTTTTATTATTATTTATTGACCGAAAACTTATTCTCTTTATTACAAAAAAGTCACCTCACGCTTGGATTTATTATCCTAACTACTAATTACTAATTTATGAAAGTAGATGAAGCGAAAGAGATATGTAAAGACCGTAGCAAGTGGAAAGACGTGATCTCTGCCTACCCCCGTGGGAAAAAGGCGTGAGTGTATGTATGTATGTAGTAAGTCGCAGAGATCGGGCGAGATCTGTCTCCGCCGGCATTGATTGCGGCAATGCTGGCGGAAGAGGGAGGTTGGAGGGCTGTAGCCTCCTTCTCTGAAGCAGTGATGCTCCAGAAGGAGGCCGCCGAGCGGGGTCGGGAGATGGCCGATCCCGCTCGAAGGGGCGGCGCCGGGCTCGGTAGCACAGCTGCGGCGCTGCCGCGGGTCGCCGATGGGCGCGAGGAAATCGCGCCCGCGGATACGGCGACCCGGGAGGGTCCACGCCCCTTGCGTGGCCGGGGGGCGTCGTCGGTAGTGAAGATCGGGGGAGGTATTGTAGCCTCCCTCAAGGACGGCTCCCCTGTATCGGCGGGGGAGCGGAGGCTGGGGGTTCCCGGAAGTAGCTTGGTGTTCCCGGGGGCTTCCTACATGCCTGAGGAAGGCCATCCCTAAGGTTTTCAGTGGGTATGCCTCCCCTTTCTGGGGAGGAGAGCCCCACATAACCGCCGGCTCACCACAGCCATGGTATGCAACTTAATGCATTTTCCTCAGGGGAACAAAAAAAAGGATTACCAAATTATTTATCATCAGAATTATCAATTACACTTTTTAGTAAAATAATAACTAAGTACTACGTACTTTAATCAGATAAAACTTAGGAAAATAACCAATCTTTCGGTATTAAGTTAGTGAGTCCCATACCCTTAAAACTGAAATAAATGGACCTGATTTAACAGTTGCAGCACGAATCAATGTATAAGTTGAGGATAAAACTGGTGACAGGAGTGCAACTTACTAATTAGCCTAATGTCATCTAACAGTAATGTTAAACGTTGGGTTCAACTAATTGGCTGATCAACACAGACATATGATTCAATGACATGGCTAGCTGTTTGATTGAATAGTTGTGACACCAAGTTGAGAGCGAAGACAACATTAAGAAGAATATATAATATATATATATATAATTGTTTTTTTTTTTATTATAGCGAGAGAGTAGTGGAAGTTGGGTCAGTTAGAGTAAAAAATTACTCCATTTTGAACCGATTTCACGGACGATGCTATTAGCATTAAAAGAACATTTTAACTCAAGGCCAAAGCTACCAACGTCTTTACTCATTGTTCAAATAAGGACTTAATATATATTTGAGCTCGTAAACTTTTACGAATCCCGAACTTTGAATTTCTGTAATAATTAGGTATATCAGAGCGGTCCATTAAGGGCGACCGTTTCAATCGATTATTCCATTAGACCGTTCCAATAGAACTTCTGTTATGCTTTTAGTTTGACATGAGCTGTCAATTCTTATTTGAATTCTCGTGTTGTGACCTATTTTCTAAGGGGAAATGTGTTATTCACGTGTCGAATACTCCGTCGTATTATCACAAAATTCTTTGAGTATTACAACATGTCAAGACCCGCCGAACATCTCGAGTCACCGACACAGTACAAAGAATTCCGAACCTTAGGTAGTAGAGGGCAGGGTGCCTTGTTATAGGACTACTAAGGAACAGGACTGGCGAGTGTTAAATAAGTATGTATTTTCAAGAAGAGCCTTTAAAAGACGAATCTGCAAAGTGCATCTATAAGGCTACAGGTGATAATCACGGTTGGTATGAATATGACCATTATAGTACCAAAAATGCTAGATACTTAAAATAGGAATTCCCTCTCACGTACTCTCACTGGGATGAGCACCACCCAGGCTTTTCCGGAGGGCTACAGTATAGGGTTCTTCAAAAGAGGAGTAAAAAGGTTCTTAATGAGTTGGCAACGCGCAAGTGACTCCTCTGATGTTGCAAGTGTCCACAGGCTACGGTAACCGCTTACCTTCAGGCGGGCCGTAGACCAGGAGACGTATTTTTGAATTATTAGACGTGAATTTGGAATTCGAATACGAATACAAATCGTGCGCGAAATTATTTTCTACTGCTTACAATTTTATAGATTTTTGAATCACTCGAATTCAGTGTTGTCATTAAGAACAAATTCTTAATTGAAATCCGTTTCACGCAGAAA
>JAYEAL010000171.1:0-25931 GCA_036419045.1 Scirpophaga incertulas | reverse complement strand
TCTTAGAGGTCAGAATCTTTTTTCTTTTCCTTTACATATTCAGTCAGTATACCGGTTTCAAAGTGTCGATATCTCTGAGTTCCTAGGTTCGACTTACTTTGGACTAGACAAATTGATGTAAGAAATATTTATTTGTTTATTAAATAAACAAACTTAGTACAACTTGGTACAATTATTTTTCATACTCCTCAGCTGGTTATAGTATACTTTTTATCACGCTACAATCAATAAGAGCAGAGCAGTAAAGGGAAATGTTGGGAAAACGGGAGAAGTTACTCCATTTTTTTTAACTCCCGTCGCGTGTGCAACCTTAATAGTTAGAGCTACACAGAAATCATATATGATGGAAATGTTCTACTTAAAATTATATAAAAAATATCTTCTGACAGCATATGTCTATCTTTTATGGTTGACTCACAATAACACGTGTAACTCCCGATAGCTTAGCAGTTCGAAGCTTTATGATTATATTTGTCTACACTTACGGTTATAACGATTCCACGCGGACAAAGTCGTGGGTACAGCTAGTTATAAATATATTATATCATTTTATTTATTTATTTAATTCGTTTGGGTGTGTGTATCGGAATATCACACACGAGTGCTCACAACTTGTATCAGAACACGCGAGCTTACATATTCAAGATCTTGGTAATATATCAAGCAAAATCTCTTGATTATGTAGCAAGGGTTTGCGACTTAAGCATCCTGAGGGATGTGTCAGAATAAAACTCATCTATTCCAGTGCATTAGCAAGGCCCGCGCGTTATCGCACACAACATACCACCAAAGTTAAGAAAGATGACTCGCTATGAATCCATTTGCATAATATTAGGCGCTTCACTTTGAGCCTGGCGGGAATAATTAACGTCATGTGTTTCATGATATACATTTTCTGGTTGCGAAAACGTTTTTGTGTCGAATAACACGAAAGAATGTTAAATTAACTATTTTATTTTTACACTAAAACTAAACGAACTTGCAAAAGCTAATAGTGTCTACATAAATAATTACATTTAAAATCAAAATTAACTTTATTCAAATACTAGCTTTTGCCCGCAACTTCGTCTGCGTGGAATAGTAAACCCACAGAAATCTAAATAAGGCAATAGAAGTCGCAAAGGCGCGTGACCTTGTCGCCGCGTATATGTATCCTAAATACATAAGCGCGCATGGAGCGGCCCCCTCCTCTGAGTTTATGCGGATTTATGAAATACTAATGTATGTATTGTATCATGATGATGAATTGTCTTTAGATTTTAAATTTCCCATGTAACTTATGTAAGAATGGTGTACATTATAATTCGCAATATTATCATGCCTTGAGTTCATTAAAATGACGATAACTTTTTTTTTAATGAACCGATTTTGATGAAACAAAGTTTAGATATTATTCTGAGTTAAAACAAAGCAAATAGTGAAAGTTTCAAGCAAATCGGTTCAGTACTTTCGGAGATAAACGTGAACAAACATACAGACAGACAGACAGACAGACAAAAAATTCCAAAAATTTTTTTTGCTTTCTAATAATCTATTTAAGTGCCCCTCTATCCATTCCAGTCAAAAATACTAAATGTACAGACAAAATATTTTTACTGTCTTATTATATGTATAGATGACTTTATAGAAAGCTCTTTTGAATAAAGCTCAAATACGGCCGCATATGTACTGTTCACACCTCTGGGCTGGAGCCCCCAAATATCAACTAGACCCTCTTGACTCCCTGCAAAGGCGTGCTTTCCGTATCATCGGTGATCCCAATATTACGGCCTCAACAGAGACCTTGGAGCAGCGGAGAGACTTTGGCTCTCTGTGTGTTCTTTATAGGCTCTTTAACGGAGAGTGCTCTGAGGAACTATTTGCAATGGTGCCTTCGTCACCTTTTTACCATCGCACCACCCGCCACCGCAGTATAGTTCATCCATATCACCTGGAACCGATCTTGTCTAGTACAGTTCGGTTTCAGCGTTCATTCCTTCCGCGTACATGCAAACTCTGGAATGAGCTCCCTGCTGCGATGTTTCCTGAGCGCTACGATATGTCTAACTTCAAACGAGGCTTAAAAAGAGTATTTCTCTCCAGGTAGGCAGCGGCTCAGGTGTGCCCTTGGCACTGCAGATGTCCATGAGCGATGGTTACCACTTACCATCAGGTGGGCCATTTGCTCGTCTGCCACCTTATGGAATAAAAAAAAATCGTCCAAATATTTTTTCCTACCACCCGTACCCGTATTTAGGACGTGTTTTTTGGCTGATAAGAAGAATGCGCGCAAGAAACTTATACGCTTTATTAAAAGTAATAACAACATTTACAATAAATTATGTTGTTATCATGTACATAGATTACAAATCGAGTACTTCTATCTTCTAGGAGGTAGACTCTGTACCAGGGTCGTCTGCATGGGTACCTCCGTCTTACCTATTTCCGCCGCCAAACAGCAGCGTTCGCTTTGCTGTGTTCCGGCGTGAAGGGTAAGATAGGCAGTGAAATTACTGGGTACTGTGACTTTACATCTTATGTCACAAGTTGGCAACGTACACTGTGGTTCTTATGAGGTTTGCAGATTTGCTGCGAATCTCGTGGGAACCACATGTAATATAGGCGACTGTTACCACTTACCATCAGGTGGGCAGCCTGCTTGTTTGTCAACTTTAGCAATAAAAAAAAATAAACTTCTGGGCAAGATTCGAGTGTGATCACATTTTTGGCATATCTGTTGCACTGGAATATAGATTCAAAGCGCAGAGGCCATTTAAGCGAAATTTAATAAAATTGTACGTGGCGTGTACCAAATGGGTCTAATCTCTATCTGTACCATGAGAAATGTAGCCACAGACTATACACAGTTAGATGCACAGAAACTATTGTCAAAACGTTTGTGGACTATTTCGATTTCAATTTTGGTGCTAATGTGAACCGGACTATGGAAGAGACTCCGGTCATCTGGCTTCTCAAAGCCTGCTAATAGATTTAAATATAGCAGGTGGTGACTCGTCGCTCATTAAACGAGTCCCTCAAAATAGCAGACCAATATTGGTGCCAAGGGAGCAACATTGGTGTGAACGGCTAAGGGTGTAGAGAGGTGTGTCTGCGACAGCGATCGAAACGCCGTCGGCGTTATGACATTATTACACTTCCACCCTTCGAGCATCCACTCTTGCGACTCCAGTTTGGCAAGACAGCTAAGGCAAGACAGAGGCGGGTGGCATACCCTGAAGAACATCGGTACCCTCGGTGACGCAACTCAACGACATTTGCCACAAGCTACCCTGAGGGAGACTGACTGTACTGATGGGGCATTTATGGCAGTTGAGGGGCACTGAATGCCCTACTGGCGGGCGATGGGGTCGCCACTTTATTGAAGAAACTTACACGAATGGTGATAAATAATAATTATTTTTATGACAAAAAAGACAAGACTTCGTACACATACAACACCATGTCCTCGTAACGAGTCAAATTCAAATTCAAAATCATTTATCCAGTCTGGGCTGTTACAAGCACTTGTATGTGCACTTGTGAATGTCGAAAAGCTACGCCATCGGTTCGCAAATCTACGGCGGTAGACCTTGTACTGAGAAGAACCGGCAAGAAACTCAGCAAGGGCTGTTTTTTTTTCCCTGTATGACATAGATACAGAGTCGTCAATTTGGAAAATGACTTCAATATTGATAATTCATGAAGTCACTTTCCATTACATAATATAATTCATAAAAATATAATTTGAAAACATGCCTATATTAGGAATGCGTGTCATACAGTTTTAAAAGAATATTTTAAAGTTAAATTAAAATACGAGTAGTACCCAGTATAGCAAAGAGCAGACTCATCTCCGCTGGCAGCACCCGTTCACGAGCATGACGCATGAACCAGCCATCGCTTCGCTCAACCATGTTTTAGGGAACGTAACGACCCGCCTCTCACGACACTGCCGAAGAGATTTTAATGAGAGTATGACTACCCTTAAGTCACAAAAGGCTACAAATTACCAAAAGCAGGTACCCGTGTAAATTATCACAACTAAAAAAAAAACAACCGCAGGACACGCGCATACAATCATTTAAGAACTGGAAATCATTATGATACAAGTAACAAAAGTGTTATTATAATAGGTACAGTTAAATATACATATTATTATGTTACACAGTTACCTAAGAATATATTAACGATTTGTTTATTTCAACGAGCGAGGGTTTTTTAGTCCCAGACACTTCGATCATCCAAGTAATCCTGGACTCGATAATATTCTTTGCTCATTAAAGTTTTTTTCACTCGAGTTTTTAGTTTTTTAAAAGGTAGATTAACAATATTGTGTGGTAACTTGTTATAAAAAGTTATACATTTCCCCAAGAATGAGTATTGTGTTTTATGTAATCTAAAATTTGTGTTGTGTTGATGTGATACAATTTGACCCGTGAAAACACTGTCACGTAAATCAATTAAGCTCAGACATAACATACGATACACTAAGCTGTCTGCTTCTATTTATTCAACCATTCATTACCATTTGAATAATCTAACGACGACTCCTTCAGTTCGATAAATTATGCTAATTGAGTTCATCTTGCTTGACGAGTGTTTATAACGCGAGCAACCTAATTGAATACTATCATTGTAAATTCAGTACTATTATATACGGGAGTTGTTGTATTTTTCAATGACAAACCTTTGCCCAAAAGAGATATGTTGATAGATCTGCTTGAAATTAATTTGCACCAAAAATCTCGTGTTCAATTGAATGGTACTTTCTTATAAAACTGTCTGTGTAGACTTTTAGATCTGGACGTGTAGAGTCTGTGGCATTTGCTTTGTTCTATTATTAATATTAACTGAAAAATCTAAGTATAAAATTGATTCTTCAAATAGATTTTTTACAATCACTTTTGCTCATCAAAGACGCTACGCCATTGGTTCACAATCTACGGTGGGAGACCTTATACTAAAAAAACCAGCTATGTCTCTTCTTGTATTTTTACAATTAGAACCCTAAAAAATAAGTCTGAAACTAACTTTCTTAAATAAATCAGCATCAAATCTACAAAGACTTCAGTTTCATTATCTTATTCAAAGTATTTGACAACGTAAATATTGAGTTATCAAAATTAATCCCAAGTATTGTTATCATTTAAGTCATATTTACGAGTCACAGTATAATAACCGTTTTTAGGGTTCCGTACCTCAAAAGGAAAAAACGGAACCCTTATAGGATCACTTTGTTGTCCGTCTGTCCGTCCGTCTGTCAAGACCCTTTTTCTCAGGAACGCGTGGAGGTATGAAGCTGAAATTTATATCAATTACTCAGGTCTACTGTCCCTTGAAGCTGTAAAAAAAATCAAACTTCTAAGCCAACGCAATCAAAAGATACAGCCGTTTATGCCGCAAATTTTTGACACTTGCAAGGGAATCAAAACCTACAGGGTGCTTCCCGTGAACTCAGAATCTTGAAATTTGGTACGAAGCAACGTCTTATAGCATAAATAAAGGAAAAATTACTTAAACTATAAATTTTTAGTTACATCACATAATATATATTTTTTTAATAATTTTAAACTTACTACCCATTTCCTCATAAACGCGTAGAGGTATTAAATTGAAATTCATACCAAATACTCAGGTCTATAATACCTTTAAGCTGTAACAAAATCAAACTTCTATGTCAACGCAATCAAAAGAAACAGCAATTTAAGCTGCATATTTTGAAACTCGTAAGTACTCGCAAGGGGATCAAAACCTTTAGGGTACTTCCAGTCGACCTAGAATCTTGAAATTTGGCATGAAGCAACGTTTTATAGCACACATAATGGAAAAATTCCGAAAACCTTAATTTTTAGTTACATTACAAAATATATATTTTTTAATAAATATAAACTTATTACTTTTTTCCTCATGAACGCGTAGAGCTATCAAGTTGAAATTCATATCAAATACTTAGATCTATTTTTTTTTACTTACGATAATAGAGTGTGTGACATTTATTTAGATGTATTGTGGTACGGAACCCTACGTGCGCGAGCCCGACTCGCACTTACCCGGTTTTCATATTAACAAGTAATTCAAATTTGTGATTAGGCGGTAACACTTTGTGGAACTTTATTGTAAAATGCTATGCATTTCGCTATAAAAAACCCTTAACTAGTTTGCAGCCTGTAACGACAAGCTTATTATAGAAAATATAATTAAGGTCCCATATTGCCGACAAGCCTTTCTACATCTTACAAAATAATTGGGTCGATGATATTTTTTTTTATTTATACTCTTTTAGATTAGAAATATTGTAGAAGTAACGATGTATCTGCCATTATTACTTTTGAAGATAAGGCGCCATGTTTGCGGCGTTGTCGCGGGTCGCTCAAAAACGCTCCCTACAAAGCATACTGCAATCGTGACTTCATAATTGTGTAAACTCACCTTATTTGTATGAGCGTATAAACCACAACTTTGTTATTTTTCCGTTTATAGATATACTTTACATATTAAATAATGTTACATTTAATGTGAGGAAGCTAGAAATGTATTCGTTTCATTAGAATTCTGTAAAAAATAATTGTAAATTTTTTTTACAAGCTTTTATATTAGCTTCACTTGTAGCTATGTAAGAAAGTCTTGTTATCTTAATTTGACCCACTTCCCGGTCTCCGATTGACCTGAAATTTTGCATGCACGTGTAAGTCGGATGACAATGCATGGCTACGTCATTCTAAATCCAACATGGCGGCATTACCAAGATGGCGGATCAATTATTTTTATTGCACCAATACAATATGGGTATTAAATGAAAGGGTTTGCTAAGCTTGGTTTTTTAGACGGAAAATAAATTTAAAGTAAAAAAAAATAATACAAGCTTTTGTTAAAGGCGCTAAAAAGTATTCGCTTGTCGTTAAAAGTATTCTATAAGTAAGTAAATCTCGCGACAAGCTTTTTATAATTTAATAAAAGCTTGTATTAAAAAAGACTTTTAATTTTACGTTTATAGCTAGTACTTTACATATTAAATAATGTTACATTTAATGTAAGGAAGCTAGAAATGTATTCGTTTCATTAGAATTCTGTAAAAAATAATTGTACATTTTTCTTAAATCTAATAACAATATTAATACAAAATCAAAGTGATGTTTCTATATTGACTTGCGTTCATGAGATAGAAATTGCTCAGCTTTGATAATTATATAATAAAAACAGACATACATATTCAGTTGTCGTCATTTATCCTATTTCTGTTGGGAAACTAATATAGCAGGTAAAATGGAATAAAAACAGCCATCTTGGGCGAAACAATTGAACAACTCTAATTCTTCTGTTTATTTTTAAAACGTTTTGCCTTAGCTGCTCTATGATATAGACATGGAGTTTATATTCACAATAATTTCAACATTCGAAGCTATCACAAAACTACTTTAGAAATAGTTATCTCTGGGCTAAGTGACTTTACAACGAAGGAAATCTATTCCCGACGCCATTTTGATCCGATTACCTTGTACACACAAAGCAATTATGCCGTGACTCATTTAAGACCTTGTTCCCAGCAAACCCGGCTAAAGTAAATCTTACATTTCAATAACTGTACCGAAGACAGCCGAGCAATAAACCTGTTTAACTCTCCGTGATAAGGTTTAAGTTAGCCTGCTGGAGCTGTTGTAGGTAATGAAGGATACTCCAGACTGAAATAGGTTAATAAATCAATAGGCAACTTAGATTGGACACTGGGAGCCATAATTATGTATGTATGTATGATTGTCTTTCGTAAGACTTTAAAAAAAGTCTTCAAAAAATGCGAAGTTCTAGGATTCAGATTTCGGATATAATCAACACATCTGCACATTTCGCCCCTCTCCTTCAAATGATGAAGAGATGCAAAGTTAAATAAATAAAATAGCTTAACTAAAAATATTTACGATGAATGAAAAAGGTGATAGTTGAAAAAGTCACAGCCGGAAGTGATAAAGTACTGTTATTGTCAATGTTAAAAAAGTATTGTTAATTGACGTGGAAATATTTGGACAAATTATTTTGTACTAGTTTTCGGCCCGCGGCTTCGCCCGCGTGGATTTCGGGATTGGATCTATAGAGGGTTAAGGGCCATAGCTTTTGCCCAAGGCTACATATGCGCGGAAGTCGGATTATGGCGCGAAGGTTTTACCGCGCTTCCCGTGGGACTATCCGTTTTTCCGAGATAAAAATTACCGCAATAACTTGCTCAAGAATCACTCTATCTCTTGATGAAAACCGCATGAAAATCTATGCAGTAGTTTTTGAGCGAAGCCTTATTGCGCATCCCGTGGGATCTGTCGATTTTTCCGGGATAAAAAGTACCCTATTATTTAATCCGGACTTTGAAAACAATCGATTCAGTAGTTACGGCGTGAAAGCGGAACAAATAAACAAACTCACTTTTCGATTTATAATATTAGTAAGGATTTCACCAGAATAGGAATACAATTTATCAAAATATTTTTTAAATTGTCCAAAATATGACTATACTGGGAGCTATCTGGCGTGCGCTGCCAAAACCGGTAGAATTGCATATATGAAATGATTAGGGAAATATTTATCTCATGTAGTCCTACAAAAAATACCGTCTCATTATATATCTGTCGCAGCCAACTGGTTAAAATAGCCGTTCAATCAAACAGCTAGCCCTTTGACTGAACAACGTCATTCAATCACACAGCTATACGACTGGCCGACTTGTTGATTGCAACGTTCAACATTACAGCTAGACAACGCTTAGCCAACTGGTTAAATGGCAAATTAACTAAGGTGACTATTAGTTTAGTTCTTAATTTGAGAGGATAGGAAGACTTTTTGTAATTTCTAGGGAGGTTATTCTTGAATTAAGTGCAAGAGGTAACCAAAAGTTTGATGAAATAAGTAAAAATGAAAAACAAGTTATTAATCATAATATTGTTTATTGCACCAAGCAAAAAAATTACAAACTCACAAATTTACAAAGCAAGAATCATTTCATAATCCCGTAAGTGACCTCATAATTTCTGTGTCTTTAATAACACGTGTAACGTATATTTACTTCTTACTTTCCGAAAAATATCTTCAAAAAACAATCACAAAGCACGGCTCGTTGACTACGGTGGTGAGCGCTGTACTAATTAAATTAGACGGCGGCGGCTTTTGAATCAGTTGTAGTGTTGAACGACTCAAATATTCAATTAATAAGCTAGACGTATGGTTGAATGGTGTTATGCGATATATCTATATGTTATGTGTAAGTCATTATGGTGAAAATAGTGCATCATAAGTGTTTATTTATAATAAATCGGTCCCTAAATGAAAATAGATATTTTTATCGCTGCTGGTATTTAAATTTGTTGAAATATAGCTTTTAAGCTACATCCAGCTTCAGTTTCAAAGCTATGTTAATATAAGCTATTCGAAATACTAATCCTGCGCAGGTGAAGTCGCGGGCGCAGCTAGTTTGACACAGAAACATGTAGCAATGCCTCGTCTGTTAGGCCAGTCATTAAAGCCTGAATCCCGAAAGAAATTAGTAACTCGCTAAAATTTGTGGACCTTAAAACACCCATTTTCATACGTAATCTTTAAGATATAATTTTAGAAAGTCTCACTTGCCATGACTACGAGAAATTTCTTTGAAGTACAAATTCTAAACTTAGTATGTCAGAATACAAATTTAAAACCCTAGCATCTCAAGCGACTTACTAAGTTATGAATTTGAAATACCAACTTGCTATGTTTTGAATTAGGCGCAAAGTAAAAATAACAAATAAATAAATAAATATCCAATTAAGCAACCTAGTAAAGCAGGACTTACTAAGTTTTGGATACTGTTTCTATAGTATATTTGGGTAAATTCACGAAAAAAAAAATTAAGTAAGAGCGATTTTAGTGTAACTATACTCCAAAAAGATTACGAGTAAAATGTCAACCTTAAAGCACAACTTTTCGTCAAACACCCAAATCGTTATCTCTTCTGATTTCTTCGGGCTAACGAATCAAAGTAGCCGATCCGTTTTTTTGCTCTCTTGAACATTTTTGTTGGAAGGAATTACTATGTTTTGATTTTAAGCAGCCGATATATTGTGTTCTTATCCAACCCCTAATCTGAAACCACCACTGCCATGGCGACGTGTCGCCAATTAAGGTGCCTACACACATCAGCTCACACTCACCGCGATTGGACTGATCCGGTTATTAATTATCCCTTAATTAATTTGAAGTAGTTGAGACAATATTTGAGGCATTATGCTGTGGACACACTATTTGTGATTGTATGCTAATACCATCATTATTATATATGGCTGTGCCCACGACTTCGTCCGCATGAATTCATCATTTTAGTAGGGAAATATAATATGTAAATTTACAGTACTGTTAAAAAATATCGAAATACGCACAATACGACGACCTCCATAGTCGAGTGGATAGTACACCGGTTTCAAGGTGTCGCCATCTCTGAGGTCCCGGGTTTGAATCCCGGTGGGGGCAGATGTTTGTGTGATGAATGCCAGCATTGTACCTTAGTCATGGTTTTGATATATTTTTCAATAAAATTATTTATATATGTATAATATATGTGTCTATCCGTTACCCTAGATCCCATAGCACAAGCCTTACAGAGCTTAGTTTGGGCTAGGCTAATTGGTGTAAGTGTAACAAATATTTATATGTATATTTATATTTATAGTATATAGAGATAGTGTTATAACATAAGAGTAGACAAATATAATCAGAAAGCTTCGAACTGCTAAGCTATCGGGAGTTACACATGAGTGAACCATAAAATATAGACATATGGGGCCATCCATAAATTACGTCACACGGTTAGGGGAGGGGGAGGAGGTTGACGAAGTGTGACATTGTGTGACAAGGGGTGGGAGGGTTCTTAAATTTCGTGAAGCCACATTACATAATCTATTAAATCAAATAAGCTAACTGTTAAACCACAAACTTTAAATGATTACTATTAGTATGAAAAGTGCTGTAAATATTAACTGTTATTGTAAAGTCTGTATACTCTCATAAATAAATAAAGGAATTGTATCTTCTTCTACCTATTAATTAATCTACGGGTACTCCCGAAACGTACTATTTTTCTAATTGATTATAGTAGGTGATGTTGAAAAATATAATAAGAAAATCATGAAATGACCATATAATTATTTAATATAAGTAATCGTTTTTTGTTTTGTTAATTGATTTGATGTTAATTTTATTAAAAGAAAATAAAACTGATTTCGAAACCGCTTTATTCATTTAATAATTTCTATAATTTCAAAACTTGTGACGTCACACTAGGGGGGGGAGTCTCACAAATGTGACTAGCTGTGACAAGGACGGGGGAGGGGCAAAAAACACGAAAATTCATGTGACGTAATTTATGGATGACTTTGTAATAGCCCTTATTTCATTAGCGTCTTTTTAACATGTACCTAGAACTTATGAAAAGGCAATTCAGCTACACTATGTGGAATCTATGTGTTGTATGTAAAAACTATGTGTTCATCAAATTTATACATTTGCCCATAAACAAACCTCTAGTTTTTGTAGCCTACGTTGGAACGGCAAGTTTATTTTTATTTCTTGTATTTAAATTATGCGTTTGAATCTTAGTATAAAATGTGTGACTATTTTTATACACATAAATCAAATTTCATAAATATACTGGCCCGCTAAAGTCATTTTATTAATCTCTATAAATAAATCTCTAAGAGAATCTCTTGCCCTTAAATTATAAATAGCGCGCTCTGCCCTTTTTTGAAGAACTAAAATACTTTCTATGCTAGCAACCGCCCCCCATATAGTAAACCATAGGACATAACACGGTTAAAAATAACTAAAGTAAAATAATCTTGCCATTTCCAACATCTGTAAGTTGTCTTATTTTTTTTTACAATCTCAATTGTGGATTTTTTTTTTATACTACAAAACGGTAGCAAAAAGGCTTACGGCCTGCCTGATGGTAAGCAGTCACCGTCGCCTATGGACGCTTGCAACACTAGGCATCACAAACGCTTTGCCGACTTTTTAAAAACCTATTTACTCCCTTTTTGAAGAACCCCATACTGTAATCCCCCGGGAAAGCCTCAGCAGGGAGCTCGTTCCACAATCGGAGCGTGCGCGGAAGGAAATTACGTTGAAACCGCACTGTGCGTGACCATTTAGGCTCCAGCATGTGAGGATGAACACCCTGCCGATGGCGAGCGGTGCGATGGTAGAATGTGGCCGTGGGCATCATGTCGAACGATTCTTTGGAACACAACCCGTTGTATAAGCGATAGAAAACACACAAAGAGGCACAGTCTCTTCTCAGACTTTAAGGCTCAATACCGCATGTGAGTATGGGATCGTCAACGATACGCTCAGCGCGTCTTTGGACCGAATCAAAAGGATCAAGTGGTATCGAGGTGCACCCGCCCACAGGTGACAGCAGTACTCCATATGGGGCCTGACTTGCGATTTGTATAATAGCAGTCGTTGCCTCGGAAGGAAGTACCGCTTAGCTCTGTTAAGCACACCTAGTTTTTTAGAAGCCAACTTGACCTTGTCATCTAAGTGACTTCGGAATTGAACGTCACTGGAGATGTTGACACCGAGGATCCCAATACTCTTCGAGATGTTCAAGGTTGTGTTCTGGAATTGTGGGGCTACAGTGAATGGGGCTTTTTTCCCATTGTGTGGATCCCATTTTAAAGTTGGATTCAAAGTAATACCCAAGAATTTAGCGAAATCAACAAAATCTACCACTTCATTATACATTTTAATAATAGTATCTACTTTTCTTACATATGGTAATGAAAATTTGATACTTTTAGTTTTATTGGGGTTCAAAGTTAAATTATTAATCATGATGTAATGTAATAATTCTCTTACTCACCAACTAGATTTATAAAGAAAACACAAATAATACAAAATAACAAAGTGACTGATTTAATTATCAACTTTAACACTATAAAGGTATATTTAAAACTTTAACACTATAAATGTATATTTTTTGTAACAACTAAATTAAAAATTACCAATTAAAATAAATAACTTTATTATGTACTTAAAATAACAAATTTTAATGAGTAGACACAAGGGCAGGTTGGTTCTGGTGCTGTTTGATCAATCTCGGCAAGGATATTTAACAACAATAGTTGATCAGGGTATTGAAATAAACTATTATTATGGTAATTCTAAAATCTAAGAAAATAACATGTATTCTAATGCTAAATTCCCATCCCCCGGTGGTTAGTACTGAATACCTTCCTTGAGACTGGGTCCAGACACTCGATTTTAACTCTTCTTTTAATAGATTGCAGTTATTCTCCTTAAGGTTTATATAATTTTCTTCAAGGATATTGTATATTATATATTTTCCTTACATAAATTTGTAGGGCGGGCATAACAACCTCCCGGTACCTTTTTTGCCCTGTTACATATCATAAAAATGCTACATTATCATAGTCATGGACTCAATGTGGGTGGTCTATGCGGTTCAGAAGGAACCCATATACATTATTGTTCTTCATACAATTAAATCTGACAACTAGGTTACAAAGAAAAAATATCAAACATGATCTATTGAACATTCATCAAATTATGGTACATTTACATTTTAAAAGAACAAGAATTTACATTATTTATATTATTATGATTAAATACAAACACCAATTACCTCAAATACATGAGATTAGCAACTGAGCAACTAATTTCAGCATGATTTGGTATGGGTGGTTAAGCCTACCCGCTCAAAACAAATATCAATAATTATTTGTGAAAATCATTACTATTGGGAACAAATTGAAATTAAAGAGATTAAAAGAATAAATGCAACTATTACTGACCTTTTTATCGGGCTTTCAATATGTAAATATTTTAGTTTATTATTTTTTCCTAAGTGCCGGTGGCAACTAGGTTTAATTATGTTCCAAAAGATATGGATAATTTTATGGGAAATAAAATACTCCTGATTTTTATTTGTGATCCTGACACCACTTTCAGTAACTTTTATGCGATTTTTTATATCACGAAATATGCGTGAGATTTTTACAATAGATCGATTCCCAATTCCCAGATTTCAGATCTCCAAGTCACAGATTAGTATATCATTACAGATTGCTTACCACCGATGAGGCAAAGACTATATAGACGATGTATAGTATGTGATGTTTGTTATTAAATGGAACTAGGATGGTGTGGAAACTATGTCGATCCGCCACAAATAAAGGAAAGGAAGAATTGATCTTCCTAAATTTAAGTTTAATTCTAAATGATATTTTTGTAACCGGCAGTGCAAATAGTTTGTTGTTAATTAGTATCGGTATATAATCTGTGGGCAGTTAATAATCTACGACACTGTTTTTTAATCTATGAATTCCGGAGTGATGTTTCAGTATTATTGATAAAGAACCTATCTTTGTAGATGACGCTTGGCTAGATTTGATTGCCTAATTTGCCCATAGATAATGGTGTTAGGATCATGATAAGCGGCCCACACTATAGAACTGTCAAAGTCAAAGTAACATTCGACGAAAACATAACCAATGCAAGATACAATTGTAAAAGTGATTTTAATCAATATGAATAAAAAAGTGTCTTTAATAGTATTTAAAATCAGTGAAAAAAAGTGTTACAATGAACCAGTGCATACTTTAGAAAGAGTATTATTTCAAGTGTCAAGTCGAGTCTCAAGTCAAGCCTCAATCAGATCACAAATCAAAGTGAAATCAAATCAATGTCAATATTCTATCGAGTTTGGTTTCACAGTTCCAATTGCTAGCTTATAATCTTCTTATATATAAAATGAATCGCAAAATGTGTTGGTAAGCTCATAACTCAACAACGCCTGGACCAATTTGGCCAATTCTTTTTTGTTAATGTTCGTTGCAGTGCAAAGAGGGTTTTTACAATGAGGAAAATTAGAATAATTATCGGAAATACCCTAAAAACAGCCCTTTTATTTTCCCATGCAAACGTTTTCTAACTAAAACGTACAGTCGAATTGAGCTTTATTGTTATTGTATAAAGTTCATATTGCAAGCACTCACTGTTGTCTAAGCAATGAAGGTGTGTTCCTAACATCAAAGAGTCAATTTGCGCTTTATTAACGCTACATATAGTTGAAATTCAATCATATCTATCAAAACAGTGTGCGTGCGTGCGTTGGAGCACAGAATACATCGTTGGAGGATTTAATGTCACGTTCCAAAATTGAATAGCCACAAAATGTAATAGGTCATTTAGACTTTTTTTGCGATTTGGTTGGCTATGCGACATTATCTATAAAATAATTAGGAACAAAAAACTGCCACTGTACAAATCTTTTTGACAGGACGAAGTCTGTCGGGTCCGCTAGTGTTTCAAATAAATTTAATTTTCAAACTAAAGAACCAAAGCCAGCAAGCAGCGAACCAAACATAATTTTTGTTGCAAACAACAAACAAAGCGCATATCCCCAGCCCGTCAAACAATGTGTTGTACATATTACACAAGTTCAACTTCAGCGTAGAGGAAATAAAAAGGAATACTTGAAGTTGCACGCTCGACTTTACATCAAAGAGTCGTTTTGCAATTGTACGTTTGTATTCAAAGTTACTGGTAACTTGATATTATACTTATAACGCGCTAAGTTTGCTCGCGAGTTCTTAGACTGAAGCGAGTTCGTTATAAGGACTACGGTGAATTGTTAATAATTTTCTTTATTCGAAGTCAAGTGAATAGATGCTTTGTCTTAATCTGTATATGAACGGTAACAATCCAATGTACAGACTACAAAAAACTGGAGGTTTGTTTATGGGCAAATGTATAATTTTTTATAACAAGATTCCACATAGTGTAGCTGAATTGCCTTTTCATAAGTTTAAGGTACATTTAAAAAAGATACTAATGAGTAAGGGCTATTACAAAGTCAATGATTATTTAAATGGTGCCAATGCTTGGTGTTGATTTGCAGATATACATTCTAAAGTGTAAATATTTGTTTTTTCGTATAAATTGTAAACACATATGTACATTGTATGATAACGAGATAATTTATTGTAAATGTTGGTATTACTTTTGATAAAGCTGATAAGTTCTTGCACCCATTCTTTTATCAGCGTGAAAAAAATTGAACGATTCAAAAGAGCGTTCTATAAAGTCATCTATACATACATATAATAAGACAGTAAAAATATTTTTCTGTACATTTAGTATTTTTGACTGAAATGGATAGAGGGGCACTTAAATAGATTATTAGAAAGCAAAAAAATTTTTTGGAATTTTTTGTCTATCTGTCTGTCTGTATGTTTGTTCACGTTTATCTCCGAAGTACTGAACCGATTTGCTTGAAACTTTCACTATTTGCTTTGTTTTAACTCAGAATAATATCTAAACTTTGTTTCATCAAAATCGGTTCATTAAAAAAAAAGTTATCGTCATTTTAATGAACTCAAGGCATGATAATCTATATACATATAATAAGACAGTAAAAATATTTTGTCTGTACATTTAGTATTTTTGACTGAAATGGATAGAGGGGCACTTAAATAGATTATTAGAAAGCAAAAAAAAATTTTTTGGAATTTTTTGTCTGTCTGTCTGTCTGTCTGTCTGTATGTTTGTTCACGTTTATCTCCGAAAGTACTGAACCGATTTGCTTGAAACTTTCACTATTTGCTTTGTTTTAACTCAGAATAATATCTAAACTTTGTTTCATCAAAATCGGTTCATTAAAAAAAAAGTTATCGTCATTATTAATAAATCGCCTCATTTTATATAACAGTTCATATCGTATAACATCACTACTTGAAGTGTAGATTTCGTACGGTATATTATAATTTAGCTGGTTTTAATAATTGATTCCAGTTATTGATAATTACCTACCTAATCTATACAAATAAATAAAATTGGAATATCTGTTTGTAATATTAAAATAACTGCTTTCTACTACATGCATAATTATGAATGTATATACGGTACACATACCATAATACATATTTTTAAAATTTTTGTCTGTCTGTCTGTTTGTTCCGGCTAATCTCTGGAACGGCTGGACCGATTTGGCTGGACTTTCACTGGCAGATAGCTTATGTAATAAAGAGTAACTTGGGCTTTTTTTTATTACATTCCACGCGGACGAAGTCGCGGGCACAGCTAGTAATTGAATAAAGTCAATTTTGATTTCGAATCGTGTAAAGTTACAGAAGAACTAGTTAAAGAGTTCACAGTTTTCTTTGTTAATTTTAACAGCTTCTACTGTTAACATTAACAAAGAAAGCTGTGAACGTTGATATAAACTTACAGAGCTTTGTTTATAACACCTGTTATAAACTTTTGATTAATCAACACATGTGATTGCTTAAGTGTTTATAAAGCAACTTCGGCAATTTGATTTACTGGTTCATTGTCAGTTTTCCGTAGGCAAATGTCAAAAAACGGAACTTTTATGGATTCTTCATGTCTGTCTGTCTGTCCGTCCGTAAGTCGCAATCACTTAGTAAGGAGATGTATTCTGTGAACAACATTAAGATTTTTATACCAAAATGGAAAAGTAACAATTTTGGGGGTTTCCTATGAAACTCAAACATAATTTTTTTTAAACCCTTACGTGTGTGGTATCTATAGATAGGTTTTTTTTACAAATGATATTGTTGTTTCTAATATCATTAATTAGTTTGCGCGAGAGATACTTAGAAATTGGTCAAATTTGTGTGTCCCAACCCCTCCTGTAACTCTAAAATAGGAGAATCATAATATATATATATATATATATATATATATAATATATATATATAGGTTATATAATATATATATAGGTTATATATATATATATTATATATATGGATAGGGCAGCAAACGAGCAAACGGATCAGCTGATGGTAAGCGATAATCGTTGGTCATGGACACCTGCAACACCAGAGGAGTCACAGATGCGTCGCTGGCCTTTTAAAAGGAAATAAGGGGGAAGGGGGTTGGGCCTCCGGTACCCTCACTCACTCGGCGAAACATAGCGCAAGCGCTATTTTACGCCGGTTTTCTGTGAGGCCGTGGTATCACTCCGTCGAGCCGGCCCAATTCGTGCTGAAGCATGGCTCTCCCACGGTAATAATTTATATTATATATATACACACACACACACACATATATATATATTGTTAAGAATTTTTATAATCGGTTCAGTAGATCCCGAGATTACCCCTTACGATTTAACAAACACACAAACTTTACTTCTTTATAATATTAGTATAGATAATTAATAATAATAGTCAACTTATCGTCTGGTTGACGAAGGCCAGATAAATTTTATCTACCATACAATCAAAGCTGTATGATTAAATATTTCCAAAAAACCACATAACCAATTTCTTATTCAACAGACGACGTGAAAATTTATATGAATGAAGTAAATCAGACGAACGCTGTAGGCGCTTTTAATTTCATTCTGTTATTTTTTTATAATTCTGAATCTGCTAATTGTCGTTCGTCCGTTCACTCTTTCGCAAACAGTTCATTCGGCTGACCCCGCCTCGTTATAGCTTTATTGTTTTTAATCCAATCTGTCGAGTCACGACAGAAAATCCTTTTGTGAATTTTAATTTATTCTTTGCCTCTCCCTTCAGAATTAGGAGCGAGGAATGGCTGCCTCGAAAATATATTTTCGCGCACGCAAGTTAGCTGATGACTCCATTAATTAATTTTTCTAGGAGAAATTGATGAGAACGTTTCAAAGCAGTGACATGATATTTTTTGGCGGCGTCACGTATTTTATGTAGCTGGTATTAAGAGCTTGGGAAAACACGATGATATTTTTATGAAACTGCTTTTTAGGGCTCCGTAGCCAAATGGCAAAAACAGAACCCTTACGGATTAGTCCCAATCACTTATAACCGAAACTGTAAGAACTATAGTGTTAAATTGTGGTAAGTAGATGTAGTCTGTGAGCCTTATCTAGGTTCTCACACAAAAATAGAAAAATAAACAATACTCATTTTTTTTTCATAAACCTATAAGCGTAGGGTATCTATGGATAGGTATTCAAAAATAATAGCGACAATAATAAAATAGGTCCCCTAGACGACAACCACCCCCTCTTAAAGAAGAAGGCCGTCCGCCACTGGCCCGCCAGGTTGGAGCCGGCCATCCCCAATCTGTCTTTAAGACTTAAGTAAATAATTATTATAACATTAAGACGCACACAGACAAAAGCGGATTCACACAAAACGTGTTATATAGGCATTATTTAGGCTCGTTGCAATTTCACATATATGTATATAGTTACCTCTCACCGGTCAATATATTTACTGGTCCGATAAATGGGTGGAGGGTTGGTCGCCCGTGATACAGGATTACTCCTAGTGCGGGAATCAACCCGCTATAATCGATGTAAGAGCACACATGTTTCACGGTTTTCTGCATCAATATTTGAACAGTCCAATTATAAATTATGGAATAATGTATCTTATTATGGTAAGAAATAAAGATTATTATTATATCGCTTCATATTACACGCCTTCATAAGACACGGTCCTTTATAAGGCGTGCGCGGGGATACAGATCCAACGCGTAGCGGCCGTTTAAGCGAAATTTAATGAAAGTGTGCGTGGAGTGTACCAATTATTTTTTTTATTGATATATTGTATTTTAATAGTGCGTAGGGAAGTGACGACCCCATAGCCCGCTAGTGCCCCACTAGACTTAATGCCCCTGAACTGTCCATAAATGCCCCATGCCCAATGCCCCATGTGGCGAGCTGTCGGTGAGTTGCCGTCACTGAGGGCACCGATGTGCTTCTGGGGAGTATATGCTCTTCGACTCACCTCTATCTTGCCTTAACCGGCCGGACAGAGAGGAGTCGAAGAGCAGATGCAAGAAGGGTAGAAGTGTAGTAATGTCATAACGCCGACGGCGTCTCGATCGCTGTCGCAGACACACCTCTCTAAACCCTTAGCCGTTCACACCAATATTGCTCTCTTCGCACCAATATTGGTCTGCTTTTTTGGGGGGCCCATTTAGTGAGCGGCGAGTCACCACCTGCCATATTTAAATCAATTAACATTAGCTTTGAGAAGGCAGGTGACCGGAGTCTCTTCCATAGCCCGGTTTTCATTACCACTGAAATCTGCATCTGCATGTTTCATGGTGCAGGTAGAAGTTAGACTCAGTTGGTACACCCACGCACACATATTTTTTTCCTCAGGAGAGGAAGGCTAAGAATCCTCACAAGGAGTACGAAACGTACCCAGGATACCCCCGCAACGGCAAGTGTCACGGAGGTTATTCGGACTCCACGGCGACCGGACGGTCCAGCCACGTGACCTACCGACTAAACTCAGCCTGGCCTAGATTCTAAAACCATATAGGCAAATCGTGAGGGCAACCGCCCCTCAGGAGAGGGGCGATGCAGCGCAGGCCCATAAAGGGGGCCCAAAGCGCTAGAGCGCTAGGCGCGGAAAGTCAAAGTGACGCCGGCCTTATCATTAGGGAACCTAGTCTTGGCGATGCTGAAGGCTGCCGAACTAAGGGATCATGGAGGGTTGGCGGCGCAGATGCCGCGGCAGCGCAGATGCTGCCTGCAAGGACAGAAGGTCCTGCGGTAACTGGTTATCTTGGTCGATGAGGACGACTGACGAGTCTACGTTGAAGTGGACGAGATGGAGGGGCTGGGGTGTAGTCCACTGCCTTCCTAATAAGAGGGTTCGCGTGTTGCTCTGCGGCTTTGAAGAAGCGTTCGGAGCAGGTTCGGAAGTGCCGTGGAATGGTCGTTAAATCGAGAGGTCCCTATGGAACGCACACTTTCATTAGGTTCGCTTAAACGGCCTCTTGGCGTAGGATATGTGTCCCCGCGCACGCCTTATAAAGGACCGTGTTCTTATAAAGACGCGGGATAAAAGGGAAAATAATAATAAGTATTTAATCATAATGTACAATTTAGTATTTAACGAAAATTACATTAGGTTGTGCCTGTTCTGTGGGAGCTTTCACATTTGGTTTAAAAGTTACTGAAATGCGGTACCTACGTTTCTGTCAAAGACACAAAAGAAAAAGAAAGCCATTGCGGTACAAACAAATATCTAAAATGAAAACTTACAATAAAAAACGAACTACAAGAATCTGTTACTACGCCACGCTATTATTACAGTACTTTTTTAAGTATACAGTCCAAATTCTGATGTTAAATGTAATATTCACACAAACTTACTCCAATCAGAGACGGTAATTTCACAACGCCGCCATTTTCTGCTTGTCGGCCGTAAGCTGGCACAGAAGCATGAACACGGATCGAAAAATTGTGCGCGCGGGTTTGGGATCTGATTAAAGCAAATTAAGTTCAAACGAGACGGGACTCGGAATGGACAGCAGGTGACAGGTCAGTGGGTAGTGAACGCGCGAATAAAAAATACAGAATGTCGCTTTGTACTAATAACAATCTTTCTGATAACATTATATCCCAACTAATATTATAAATGCGAAGTGTGTTTGTTTGTTTGTTTGTTTATTTGTTTGTTTGTTTGTTTGTTTGTTTGTTTGTTTGTTACCTCTTCACGCTTAAACTACTGCACCGATAATCACGAAAATTTGCATACACATAGTCTGTGGTACGGGGAAGGATATCACATTTTATCCCGGAAGAAAGTAGCTACTGTTCCGTGGGATCGAAATTAACGCGGACGGAGCAACGACGGGCGGAGCCACGGGCAAGAAATAACAATATAATTATTTAATTAATTAATAATATTTAATATTTGCATACACATAGTCTGCGGAACGAGAAAGGACATAGGACACCTTTTATCTGTTCCCGTGGGATCTAAATTAACACGGGCGGGCTACTAACAGTGTAATTATTTATATGTTTGTTACCTCTTTAACTTAGTCTGTGGTACGGAGAAGGATATAGGATACATTTTATCCCGGAAGAAAGTATCTACTGTTCCCGCGGGATCCTTCTTTAACTGTTACCTCTTTAACTGTTTTCTTCACGCTTTATCTACTCAATAAATCTTTTTTTCACATGTACAACGTGTTAATAAAAAAGCGCAAAATGAGAAAACCGTTTCTCCCTTTGGGGTCACTGACTCCGGGAAAAATACTTAAAAGTTCAAATTCTCAACTTCATTTTTTCATTTTTCATACAAATCAAAAACTCGACTCTGTCAATTTGTATGAAAAATCAAAAAATAAATGTAAGAATTGAACTTTTTGTTGTTTTTCCCGGGGTCAGTGAGGCCAAAGGGAAAAACGGTTTTCTCATTTTGCGCTTTTCCATTAATACTATCTATACTAATATTATAAAGAGGAAAGATTTGTTTGTTTGTTTGTTTGTAATGAATAGGCTCCGAAACTACTGAACCGATTTCAAAAATACTTTCACCTTGGAAAGCTACATTATCCCCAAGTAACATAGGCTACTTTTTATCCCGGAAAAATTGACAGATCCCACGGGATGCGCAATAAAGTCTTCGCTCAAAAACTACTGCACAGATTTTTATGCGGTTTTCATCAATAGATAGAGTGATTCTTGAGCAAGGTTTTGCGGTATTTTTTATCTCGGAAAAACGGATAGTCCCACGGGAGCGCGATAAAACCTTCGCGTCATAAACGACTTCCGCGCATATGTAGCCGTTGGTAAAAGCTATGACCCTTAACCCTCTATAGACCAAATCCCGAAATCCACGCAGGCGAAGCCGCGGGCAGAAAGCTAGTATATTATAGTCTGAAAGTAGCCTCTATTGTCGAAACATAAGAGAAAGGAGATTAAGAAGAGGAATGATCATGTCACTAGGAAAGTTATGGACATGAAAGAGGAGTGAAAGGAAGACTGAAATGGCAAGTGATAGAAGATAATGGAAGAGGCAAAAATTTGCGCCGACCCCGAATGAAATTCGAAACAGGTCAAGCGAAAAAAGAAGAGAATAACGGTGACTTGAAATACCTACTTGAATACCGGATAATAACTTCCAAACTAATAAATAAATATTCATTTATGTTTCTGTTGAAGCTTCTACATAAATTATACTTCTAGATCTTATGAAATAAAATGAAATAATTAATTTTCAGCTACTCCCGCTCTCAAGATGTCTCTTCTTCTTATATATAAAAATGAATCGCAAAATGTGTAAGCGCATAACTCAACAACGCCTGGACCAATTTGGACAAATGTTGTTTTTTAAAATGTTGGTTGAAGTTCAAGGATAATTTTTACGGCGAGAAAAATTCGAATAATTATCGGAAAACCCTTAAAAACAGCTCTTTTTTCCCCATACAAACGCTTTCTAACTAAAAATGTACAGTCAATTTGAGCTTTATTGTTATTGTATAACATGTTCATATTGCAAGCAGTCACTGTTGTCTAAGCAATGTAGGTGTTATTAACGCTATATAAAGTTGACATTCAATCATATCTATCAAAACAGTGTGCGTGTGTGCGTTGGAGCACAGAATACATCGATGGAGGATTTATGATATTTATTAATGTCATGTTCAAAATTGAATAGTCACAATATGTAATAGTTCATTTGGAACTCACCAGGGTGACGATTGTACAGAAGAATTTTTATGCCCTGGCTATAAAATAAGAAGGAACAAAAAACTGCCACTTTACAAATCTTTTTGACAGGACGAAATCTGTCGGGTCCGCTAGTTTCTAAAATATAATAAATAGCGCGTAGCTAGAGCTAAGAATTTATCAAATACAAACAAAGTATTAAAAAGAAACTAAAAAAATACCAAAAGTGTACGTATGGCAATAATATAATAATAAAAAAATATTATTTAAATTTCAATTATTCAATTTCAATTTATTCATTGATTCATAAGCATGCTTATTACAGGATGACAAATATAATATATGAATACAAATAATAATGTAGGTCTGATTGAATGTACATAATAAGTGCTTGCGTGACTTATTTTTTTTTTAATAATATTTTGGGGACAGTAAACATAATTAAGTAAATATGTACATCATTATGTACTACTACGCAACAGGTCGCAGGTTCGATTCCCGCACGGGACAGATATTTATTAAGATCTTCAAAAAAATGTCTTGGTTCTATGTTTGTGACTGCCCACGACACAGGATAATAAATCCTTATATGAGACGACGTGCTTTAAAAAAAATACTTATAAAACAGTCTACATTCTTTCTCAATCTCTACTCTCATGTATAGGATAAATCATTTTCATTTATTTGCGGCGTATAATGAAAAAAAAATATACACATCAGCAGCTTTGAGGAGGAGATTGCAAGGAGGTCATATATGATAGACCACAGACTCTTTTGGGTGTTATCTTTAAACTAGGTATTTTTTAAATAGATTTTTAGACTTTTTTTTAATTCTCTGACTCGTTCAGCCAGATAGAAGATGAAAAAGTGAGATAGCTACAATAACTAAACGAAAATACAATAGAAGTCGTATGTGACATGACTATGATCTAACTATCTTAATCACTGAATCCCACTGAACAAATCATATATTTTTGAATAAATCCTTACTAACATATAATATTAATCGCAAAGTGAGTTTGTTTGTTTGTTTGTTCCGCTTTCACGCCGTAACTACTAAACCAATTGCTTTGAAATTTTGCAGACGTAAAGATAAAAGTCCGGATTAAATAATAGGCTACTTTCTATCCCGGAAAAATCGTCAGATCCCACGGGATGCGCAATAAAGGCTTCGCTTCAAAAACTACTGCACAGATTTTCATGCGGTTTTCAATCAATAGGTGATTCTTGAGTAAGGCTCTGCGGTATATTTTATTCGGTAAAGCGGATAGCCCACGGGAAGCGCGATAAAACCTTCGCGCCATAAACCGACTTCCGCGCATATGTAGCCGTGGGAAAAGCTATGAACCTTAACCAATCCTGAAACCCACGCGGGCGAAGCCGCAGGCAGAAAGCTAGTAAATATATATTTCTTCACTCACACCATTCAGCCTAGCTACGACTTCGTCCACGTTGAGTCGTTATTTTAGGTAGCATTTTTTAACAACATTATTTGATATAATTTTAAGGAGAACATTTCCGCCATACCTACATGTTTTTTGTGAAGCTTTAACGATTAAGGTTAAGGCACCGCGACGGAAGCTTAAAAAATGTAGTAACTTCCCCGTTTTCCCAACATTTCCCTTCACTGCTCTGCTCCTTTTAATTGTAGCGTGAGGAAAAGTATACTATAACCCGCTCAGGAGTATGAAACATAATTGTACCAAGTTTCCTTAAAATTCGTCGAAGTAGTTTTTGTTTCTATAACGGTTATACAGACAGACAAAAGTTTTAATGATTGCATTTTTGTCATCATTATCGATCCCTAAACACCCCCTGATTTTGGAATTATATTTCATGTCTGTACATGAAATATAATATATTGACATCTCTATTAATTTTTAAAAGTATAGATTAACATGAAAAATTATTATTCTAACTCACCTAGCGAGTCCAACTAAGAGCTTGGTCAATATTAACACGAAAGATTACTGTTAATCGATTTAACACATATCACAGTTAAAACAAACTCGGCGAAGTTGTCACTTAACATTTGAAACTATTATTGAACGAAATTATTTTGACACTTTACAAACGAATTGTTTATTGGAATTAGAAATGTTCGAATCGAACATAAAGATATAACAACAGTTGAAACGACGATTGTTTGTATTAAAAATTAAAAGTAAAAAATATTTTTTTTAATTACAAGCTTTTATTATGTGCGCTAAAAAGAACAAAAGAAACTTTTACATATAAAAGTTTGTCGCGAGATTTACTTACTTATAGAATACTTTTAACGACAAGCTTTTATATGTAAAAGTTTATTTTGTTCTTTTTAGTGCATTTATTAAAAGCTTGTATTAAAAAAATATTATTACTCTTAATTTATTTTCCGACTAAAAAACCAATCTTAGCAAACCCTTTCATTTGATACCCATATTGTAGTAGGGGTGCATTATAAATAATAGGTCCGCCATCTTGGTAAAGTCCGCCATATTGGATTTAG
>JAYEAL010000466.1:0-26726 GCA_036419045.1 Scirpophaga incertulas | reverse complement strand
AGATATTAATAAAATTTAAATGTCTGTCTGTCTATTTGTTCCGGCTAATATCTGAAATGGCTGGACCGCTTTTGACGGGTCTTTTATTGGCAGGTAAAAAAAAACTAGGTAATTAACTTTTTTGTTAATAGTATTTTATATAATACTAGCATTCTGCCCGCGGCTTCGCCTGCGTGGATTTCAGGATTGGGTCTATAGAGGATTAAGGGTCATAGCTTTTGCCCACGGCTACATATGCGCGGAAGTCGGTTTATGGCGCGAAGGTTTTATCTTGCCGTGGGACTATCCGTTTTTCCGAGATAAAAAATACCGCAAAACCTTGCTCAAGAATTACTCTATCTATTGATGAAAACCGCATGAAAATCTGTGCAGTAGTTTTTGAGCGAAGCCTTTATTGCGCATCCCGTGGGATCTGTCAATTTTTCCGGGATAAAAAGTAGCCTATGTTACTCGGGGATAATGTAGCTTTCCAAAGGTGAAAGAATTTTTGAAATCGATCCAGTAGTTTCGGAGCCTATTCATTACAAACAAACAAACAAACAAATCTTTCCTCTTTATAATATTAGTATAGATTACTAACGCGGTAAGATAGTTAAAACTGTTGTTTTAATACACCCATTGCTATGACAATAAGTAACCCTTCACAATGGAAGTTTCGGTAATCTTCGAGGAGTCATTAGGGCAGAAAGAGGTTTGTAGTGGCCTATCGGATCTACTTCTCTCGCGCTCTTTCATATGTTGGTTTCAGGATAGCGTCATGAGTAGAGATCGGATAATCGGATGCATATTTACCTAAAGTTAGTTTAAGACAAAGTATGGAAACGGCTTTTTATTGTTTTGTTAAATAAAATTATTCACCATTTCTGTTTTTTTATTCAATTATTTAATTGATTATTGTTTTAGTCAAACTAGCTCACTACTTTCGTATAACACTCTTCATGTAATAAATCATACATTCATAAATCGCACGGGGAACTGAAACTAAACTTCATGTAAATACGTATGCATAGTTGTATAAATGAACCCGGAGTCTCGGTCTTTTGAAAATAAATACCACGTGCTAATTTAGTAATTTTCAAACAATATCACTACGTTAAATTTGCAGTCCCGTATTTTTCCGGGATTTTTATTTAACAAAATGTAGTTTAAAAAGCCGCTTCCATAATTTGTGAGCCAAAAATTAACTTTAGGTAAATATGCATCCGATTATCCGATCTCTAGTCATGAGATTTGCGATCCCATAATCAGAACGAATGAAAATATTACATAATGTAATATTGCTTGAAAACTTCCCACACCTCCAATCAGCAGCATACGTTGCATCTCGTTAATATTAATCGGTACAAATACACTGTATGTTACATGACAAACGAACAAACAAACAAGCCATTAAAACTAATCACTGCTCCTATTAATTGTCTATGCACCTTTTACTTACATTTGGTATACAAAACGCGTAGGAGACATTATCAAAATAAATCTCTTCGCCAAACGCCTCCAAGTGTCCAGTATTATGTAACTTGGCAAATAGTCGCGATCCTGTTGCACAACGACCATTGCTCATTTTTGTCCTCATATACAAAATAAGTTGCAAGCAATCAGACGATGGATGATGTGCGAATGTCAAATCAAGCGATAGCGACAAGCCTATGGATCCGGATCGCCAACCTATACATTATTTAACCTCTCAAAATATTTAACTTGCAAAACAAATTTAAAAAAAATTGTTTGTGCTAATAAATAAATAAATACCCAAAAATATAGCACTAATATTTCTCACTATGTTTATTAAGCAGCATTTACAAAAATTAAATTCATTAGAAATAAATACTGACGGCACTTAATGACATGCAAAACTATTCCAAACTACAGCGAATAGTCCAAATCAAAAAAGGTAATTTTATCATTAATATTATAGAAACCCTTGGTGATTACTTCTTTTCATACATGGCATATGTTTATTATTTTCTAAAATCATGTAGTGGACCCCATTCGTTTATTACGTTTCGGACCGCACTGTCATGAAAAACAAACCCATAATGAAAGTAATTGATAACTAGAGATCGGATAATCGGATGCATATTTACCTAAAGTAAATTTTTGGCTCACAAATTATGGAAGCGGCTTTTTAAAATACATTTTGTTAAATAAAAATCCCGGGAAAATACGGGACTGCAAATTTAACGTAGTGATATTGTTTGAAAATTACTAAATTAGCACGTGGTATTTATTTTCAAAAGACCGAGACTCCGGGTTCATTTATACAACTATGCATACGTATTTACATGAAGTTTAGTTTCAGTTCCCCGTGCGATTTATGAATGTACGATTTATTACATGAAGAGTGTTATACGAAAGTAGTGAGCTAGTTTGACTAAAACAATAACCAATTAAATAATTGAATAAAAAAACAGAAATGGTGCCCGGGCGTAAGTATGGTCTAGTATCTCACTCTGAGTTAACTTCCGATTTAATGAGTGTGAGTGAGACGGCAGTTGTGAGCAAGTACAGACTACTAGCGACCGGATTCCTGCTGTTTTGCATTACCAAAATGTTCTACAGTACCGGAATTCCGGAATTTTTATTTTTTTTATGAAATAACATAAAAAGACAGTTCCATACTTTGTCAAAAACTAAATTAGGTAAATAAATAAACATCCGGCTATCCAATTCCGCAAGCCCGGGATTTTTATTTAACAAAACAATAAAAAGCCGTTTCCATACTTTGTCTTAAACTAACTTTAGGTAAATATGCATCCGATTATCCGATCTCTATTGATAACCCATGCACTATGCGGAACGCGTCTCACCTTTATCGACGAAGCGCAGGAGACGAATTGTTGAAACAATAGAAAACCAATTCGCATTCGAAATCGTGACATTCGTATATGTACAAATTACCGAATTAACTATTTCTGAACTTTCATTTCGTGCGTTGTGCAACAAGTGGTTCAACCCACTCGTTTTTGATATCTACTAGTAGAATATCCAACGCTGAAGTGACTTTGACAGTGATCCGTTTCACGTGTGGGTCGTCGCCGGTTTTTTGTTTTTATTGTTGTGATTTTGAATTTTTCTGCGTGAAACGGAATTTAATTAAGAATTTGTTTTTAATGACAACACTGAATTCGAGTGATTCAAAAATCTATAAAATTGTAAGCAGTGGAAAATAATTTCGCGCACGATTTGTATTCGTATACGAATTCCAAATTCACGTCAAATGATTTTTGAATCATCTAATGATTCAAAAATACGTCTCCTGACCCGATTAATAAAGCTTGCCTATGATTAAATCTGTTTTTTCACTATGAGATATAATAATATAGTATCATTTTGAGATGATTATAATAGATCCTGACATATATCGCACTACACGAATGATACCAATACGAACTGAGACACATACCCCGAGGTCCGAATTGAGCTAATATGCGTTAATGACATCGCTAGCGGCATTTAAAGTAGTGTGTATTTGTCTAAAGTTTCGACGAATACTGAAATCACTTAGACCTGGATCCACAGATATGGATCAGTACAAGGGCGTCGTTTATCAGGTGGTATTATTCCGGAAAAATTGAAATGCGAATAGGGTTAACAAGTACATCCGACCTCGACTCGGCCCAGCACACGCTGGCGGAGTGCCCCGCGTGGGCCTCCAGCGCCGAGGCTTGGTCGCAGAGATCGGGCGAGATCTGTCTTCGCCGGCATTGATTGCGGCAATGCTGGCGGACGAGGGAGGTTGGAGGGCTGTGGCCTCCTTCTGTGAAGCAGTGATGCTCCAGAACGAGGCCGCCGAGCGGGGTCGGGAGATGGCCGATCCCGCTCGAAGAAGGCGGCGCCGGGCTCGGTAGCGTAGCTGCGACGCCGCCGTGGGTCGCCGGCGGGCGCGAAGTAGTCGCGCCCGCGGATACGGCGATCCAGGCGGGACCACGCCCCTTCCGTGGCCGGGGGCGTCGTCGGTGGAGGAGATCGGGGGAGGTAGTGTAGCCTCCCCCGAGGAGGGCTCCCCTCTAGAAAGGGGAGCGGAGACTGGGGGTTCCCGGAAGTGGCTTGATGTTCCCAGGGGCTCCCTACATGCCTGAGGAAGGCCATCCCTGAGGTTTTTAGTGGGTAGGCCTCCCCCTTCTGGGGAGGAGAGCCCCACATAACCGCCGGCTCGCCACAGCCGGGGTATGCAATTTAATGCATTTTCCTCAGGGGAAAAAAAAGGGGTTAACAAGTAATATTTTTAATATTTAATATCTATCAATCGGTTCGAACTATATACATTATATCTTGATGTAACAGGTATATTAGATCTCGCACAATTTGAAGAGAATCCTACAATTACGGGGTACGGTACAATTACATACCCAGTCTACACTATAAGACATACCAGACCCAATCAGGCACCTAATCGCTTCTCCCCGTTCTCTAAATGGACTTGTATCCGAGCCTCTAGATAGCGTGCTTGTATTGCGTTCATCCCGTTCGGATTTTAATCTGGGTCCTCTGTTCAGTCGAAAGGCTAATCATAGTGGTGCGTAAGGGCTAAAAATCTAGCAAAAAAAAAACAGTAAAAATCAAGGTCGTTCGAAATTCTTCCCTTCAGCACAGCTCATATACGTCCCAACCGAGCACGAGTCTATCCTAACTATGTTAGAGTAATTAGGGCCTTAGTCACACTGGCCCGGTGCGGATTGAACTATAGTTGAGCCAAATAAGAGAACGAATGTTTACCAACAAAGTGTTGCCTAGCAACCACTGACAGGCATATATTAATAACCTTTTTCTATTATAATACAGTTTTATTGCTTTCGAATTTGTGATACCTGTTTAATATTATAGCGTAGTAATATTTTACAATTTATTTCCGACTGACTGTCGCAGTCAGACTGTTTAATAATCCCAAATAAAATTATGAATGCGAAAGTCTGTTTTTCTGTCTGTTACCTTTTCACGCTGAACCAATTTGGATGAAATTTGGTTCAGAGGTACGTATTGTGAGACTTGGGAAAAGACATTCTACTTTTTGCCATGGGAAAATTGAATATAACACTGGCGGAGCCGCGGGTGGAAAGCTAGTATATCTACACTAAAATTATAACGAGGAAATATTTGTATTTTTGTAATCAATAAACTCAAAAACTACTAAGTCGATTTCAAAAATTCTTTCACCAATGGAAAGATACATTCAAGCTGGGTAATATACACTAGATTAAAAATTTTACCGCGGGAAAATATTTCTTTCCTATGGGAGACTTTGTTATTAATATGTTCATATGTATTGCGGCCAGATACAATAATGTCATTTAAGAACATTACAATATAATATGATTTTTACCACGGGAAAACAACATGTCCACCGTTGCGAAGATGGTGCAAACCACTAGTTACCACACAACTACTAGTTCAGGAAGCCTGCCTGGGCCACCACAAGAGGAATAAGGTCAGGTCTCATCAGGCTAGAGGGATTTGATGGTTCTTACCCCGTAGGATGCATTTATAATTTGAACATATTCATCTTGGTAATATTTGTGTACAAGGAAAATTTACTAACCAAAAAACTCAATGTCACAATAGCGAGCTGACTATATAAGTGAAATATTCACACCACATTTTTGTTTCTAAGACTAATAGTTTTTTAATTATTAAGGTACGATGATATAGACCTTTTCGTTACGGTCCACTTTTTAAACCTGGTACCCGTATGTTTCGCCCCGATTGTAAAGACGTTTCACGTCAAAAATAATAAGAAACAATAATAAAACGAAACTTGAGAAAACACAGGGAATAACACGACAGTACTTGAAAGCAGGTAGGTTGAAGTTTCTTAAGTGTTTGTAGTAGTATGTTTTAGAAAAAAAAATTATAATGGATCAGTCATGAAAACATTTTACAAATACAAGATAACGACAAGATAATTGACGTTTTTTTGAATTGAGTTGTGATAACCCTAAAACTGGTTTGTTTACATTTATTCGTTTCCTTAAATAAACGTAGTATAGATACATCTTTAACAAAATGGTAAATCAAACACACAGAGGTGTACATTCTTAAAAAAAAAAACAATAACTTGATTTTCTAAGTCGCCAATTTTTCATGCCTTATTAATGTTTTCTTCTACTTTTTTAATCTATTGTTAAATATTCTTACTAATATTATAAATGTCAAAATAACTCTAGTCTGTCTATTGCATTTTCGCGCCAAAAGTTTTACACAGATACGCAAGGGCGTGAAAAAGAACATAGGCTACTTTTTATATGGAAAAGTTTTATAATAGTTTGACATAGAGGTTGAAAGTTTGTATGGAATGTGTTTAATTTTAAAGCTTTTGATTAGATATCAATATGTACGACATTTAATCTTCTTATATATAAAAATGAATCGCAAAATGTGTTGGTAAGCGCATAACTCAACAATGCCTGGACCAATTTGGCCAATTCTTTTTTTTAAATGTTCGTTGAAGTTCAAGGATGGTTTTATCTATTATACTCTAAAAACGTACAGTCAATTTGAGCTTTATTATTATTGTCTAAAGTTCACATTGCTAGCACTCACTGTTGTCTAAGCAATGCAGGTGTGCTCCTAACATTAAAGACTCAATTTACGCTTTATTAACGCTATATAAAGTTGAAATTCAATCGTATCTATCAAAACAGTGCGCGTGTGTGCGTTGGAGCACAGAATACAACGTTGGAGGATTTAATGTCACGTTCCAAAATTGAATAGTCACAAAATGTAATAGTTCATTTGGACCTTTTTTGCAATTTGGTTGGCTATGCGATGTTATCTAAATAATAAGTAGGAACAAAAAACTGCCACTTTACAAATCTTTTTGACTGGACGAAGTCTGTCGGGTTCGCTAGTAGTTTATAAAATTTACCCTAAACTAAAGGAAGTAAAATTAGAAGATGAAAATATTTGTTTAAATTGGTTCAGAAACTCCTGAATCGACATTGATGAATGATGTAATATCGAATATCGAATAGTTGAGACTCAGTGAAGGACGTAGAGAAATATTCACATCAGGAGATTTATACCCGCGAGGAAATCTGATAACAGCTGCACAGGTTTACTGCAATTTAGTATGGAGATGCGGGGCTGAACGTAAGATATATTATTTTACCAGGGAAATATATATTTCCCTTTGGAGAGTCCTAAATAAGGCGAGTCAAACCGCGGGTTTGCACTCAATACAAGCACTAATGAGAGAGACGAACACACTATGACTAGACAATTCATATATTCTTCCCAATTCTGATCCAATCTTTACAACGGTAAAATATTTTTTTCCTGCGGGGAAATCTGATGAAAGCAGTCTGCTGAATTTGTATACAATTTGGTATGACGGTGGATGGTTGAAACTCCGGGGATGAACATAACATAATTTACACTGCTATTTGAAATCCGATAAAACAGGCGAAAAGTTATAATATCTTGAATACTACAAAATATCAAGAGATAGTTTAAATAGTGGACCCCCGGTAGTCCGACAATCATTTTGCAGGACAGTGTCGAACTATCGAATTTGTTTGGATTATAGAGTACTGCCTAAGACCCCTTATAGTTCGATTTTTTTTACAAAAAGAGTACCTTGCAATCCGATAAATTACAGATCCAATGATAAGATTCTTTATATTATATATATGTACAAATCATACTTCATTATGTATCTCAAATACAGTAAATTTAACAACACAATAGAGAGCTTACGTCTATACTATATACTATCTATACTTCTATACTAATATTATAAAGAGGAAAGATTTGTTTGTTTGTAATGAATAGGCTCCGAAACTACTGGACCGATTTCAAAAATTCTTTCACCTTTGGAAAGCTACATTATCCCCGAGTAACATAGGCAACTTTTTATCCCGGAAAATCGAGAGATCCCACGGGATGCGCAATAAAGGCTTCGCTCAAAAACTACTGTACAGATTTTCATGCGGTTTTCATCAATAGATAGAGTGATTCTTGAGCAAGGTTTTGCGGTATTTTTTAACTCGGAAAAACGGATAGTCCCACGGGAAGTCCGATAAAATCTTCGCGCCATAAACAGACCTCCGCGGATATGTAGCCGTGAGCAAAAGCTATGACCCTTAACCCTCTAGGTATAGACCCAATCCCGAAATCCACGCAGGCGAAGCCGCGGGCAGAAAGCTAGTTTTATTATAAAATTAAAGTCATTAATGCTCTAAGTTCTATGCTTACAAAAAATATGCAATAACTTCACATTAGCGAATAATTGTGTACAAACAATGTACATACTAAAATAATAAAAACCTATGAATCAAACAATTTGAGAAGCATAAAATATTCATCAATTATTATTTTTTTAACATTGTTAAAACGCGAGATTAAAGCTTTTTTTCAAATGTAGTCAAATTCAAAATAAGCGATCAGAATCAAAACAATACCCAACGCGTCGAGTGCAGTAGTAATGGTGCGTACAATTTGTAACTTGTTCAATCATGCATTAGCAAATATGTATCTATTTAATAATAAATAATAGACCATGTCGGATTACACGGAGTGCCGGATTAGACAGGGGCCGGATTACCGGGGGTCCACTGTAGTATAGATAAATAATAGTCTTCTTACAAACACCCGAATTATTTAATTCAAACAAAGCATCGCCTTAGTAACAAGTAGGGTTCCCAATCCTCCCGGATTGCCCGGGAGATTCCGATAATAATGGTTAACCTCCCGACCTCGCAATGATTCCTCCGGGTTTTCAAAAAAAATTGTGCATCTATTCTAAACAGCAACACCGCCCACCGGCACCGCTTCGCTGCCGGTCTAAACCTGTTCGTCTTACATATTAACTTAGATTGTGACAAATTGTACGACGAGGTTGGACTTTTGCGTGAGACGCAAATACATACATAAACATTTACGATTTTGTAGTGAAAAACCGAAAAATTTTAGATGCTGCTCGAAAACAAAATAATTATAAATTGAAAATTTTTTTTTTGATAATTTTCTTTCAATCCATACCCAAATAAATATCTCAAAACATACAATTCTCTCGGCTCGGTTCTTTCGAGAGTTGGCAACCCTAGTAACAAGGCATAACTGTCACATAACCAAATAAAAAGTACAAAAAAAAAAAAACATTTGTATTTCACAATGTGTAATACACACAAAAAAGCAGTTTTTCCTACAAAAACTGGCCACGGCTATTGCAATAAATGGAGTTGTTTACTAGTAAAGCATCACATAACAGAGTGACGATGGGGCCATCAGTAACTTATAGGATAGTGGGGGTCAACGGCCTGCCCCTCACCTTGAATGTTTCCATTCAATAATACCAGTACAACTGAACTAACGTTTTTTTTTGTTAACTTCAACTTCCTTTGCTTTCCTTCTAAATGATTGGCAAATGCACTACATTAGTAAGGAACTGGATGACAAGCTAATCTTTAAAAAACAATATTTTTTAATGATTGATCAAACTTATTTTATATTTATTATTATTAGAGCTTTGACTATTTGTAAAAAGTAATACATTTTTTTTCAATTTTAATGCAGACACGTAATTATATATTCACAATAAGTATATATGTAATATTAATCTCCCTAACATAAATAAATTTATTTACACACATAGATATTATGAATAATCATATTCCTATCTTCTTGAAAGGAAACAACAACATAGTTAAAAATGCCTTTAATAAACTTCTCATTGTGTCTAGTTTAATGTTAGTATTATAATTAAGAAATGTAAATTTGCAACACTCGATATGGCTTGATACTTATTTCATGTAATGTCAAAATATACAGTTACTCAATACATTTTCATGCAATAGATATATGTACATTAAAATACTTTAAAAATTGTTATCAAATTATAACTTTTGAAAGAAATTCAGGCATCATTTAAATAGTTCTACAATATGGGCTATATGTACTCTATTGTAGCAGGTGTTATTTTGCGGAAGTCCATTGTATTACAAAGGATATTGTTTTTTGCTGATTCCGCGCAGTTCATGATGACTTGTCCAACAAGCAGACAAGGTCGACACGTGTTTCGTCTCTCAGCGAGACATCTTCAGGATTTGTTGCCCGCTCGATGACTCACCAGCGGCTGGCTTGCGGCGCCTTGCACGCTTGTATTTATAGGCCGAGGGGCTTGGCCCCTCCTCTCGGTAGGTGGGGCTACCGACCATTGGGCAACTGTTTGTATAATAGGCGAATGTGTAAGATTTGTTTGTTCGTTCAGCAATGTAATATTAGGTATATTTTTATGTTTGTAGATTTCCAATTGTTCCCGAATATTCATAATATGTCCTTTTTCACAAGTATGAAGCACTTTATAAGTATGGTTGTCTACTAGGTGGTGATCTGTATCCAACAGGTGTTTAGCGAAATGAGATCGCTCCGGATGTTTATTTTTATAGGCTGCCGTATGTTCTTTGTATCTTGTTTCAAAATTTCTACCCGTTTGTCCTACGTAAACTCCGTTGCATTCTTCGCACGTTAGTTTGTAAATGCCAGATTTTTTTGTTAAATTATACTTTTCTTTTGCGTTGAATATGCGACGGATGTTGTTATCGGTTTTAAAGGCTACCTGAATATTATTTTTATGTAAAATATTAACAACTTTATCTGTGACTTTACCATAATACGTTACACTAGCTGTACATTTGAAGGGTTCAGTATTACATGAAGCGGAGTATAATTGTTTCCGTATTAAGGAATTTTGTTTTTTATTAATTAATTTGTCAATCAATTTTGTAGTGTAACCATTAGAAATTGCAATGTGGTAGATTGTTTCCAATTCTTTTTTATAACTGTCTTTGTCTAATGGATTTCGAGTAATCTATGGACGTAACATTTGAATGCAGCTAATTTGTGTTGCCAAGGATGACATGATGAAATTGGGATTGCAACATCAGTCTGAGAAGGTTTTCTATAAATTTGAAATCGATGTCTTCCTTGGATTCTTGAAATAGTTAAATCTAGAAAATTGATGCTGCCATTACTTTCGCTCTCTAGTTTAAATTTATATAGGTATATAGGTATATATATATAGGTTAACCTATGTATGAATCAAAATTACTTTAAATTTAATAACAAATTTTACAAACAAAAAGAAGGACTTGCTATGGGGTCTCCATTAAGCCCCTTAATGGCTGATATCTTTATGGACGACTTTGAAAATAGACATGTCATCGGAGATCCAAATTTACTATATTACTACAGATATGTTGATGATGTTCTTATCTGTTGGAAAGGCTCAGATCAGGAATTGCATAATTTTTTAAATAAAATCAATAACTTACACCATAAAATTAAATTTAAACTAGAGAGCGAAAGTAATGGCAGCATCAATTTTCTAGATTTAACTATTTCAAGAATCCAAGGAAGACATCGATTTCAAATTTATAGAAAACCTTCTCAGACTGATGTTGCAATCCCAATTTCATCATGTCATCCTTGGCAACACAAATTAGCTGCATTCAAATGTTACGTCCATAGATTACTCGAAATCCCATTAGACAAAGACAGTTATAAAAAAGAATTGGAAACAATCTACCACATTGCAATTTCTAATGGTTACACTACAAAATTGATTGACAAATTAATTAATAAAAAACAAAATTCCTTAATACGGAAACAATTATACTCCGCTTCATGTAATACTGAACCCTTCAAATGTACAGCTAGTGTAACGTATTATGGTAAAGTCACAGATAAAGTTGTTAATATTTTACATAAAAATAATATTCAGGTAGCCTTTAAAACCGATAACAACATCCGTCGCATATTCAACGCAAAAGAAAAGTATAATTTAACAAAAAAATCTGGCATTTACAAACTAACGTGCGAAGAATGCAACGGAGTTTACGTAGGACAAACGGGTAGAAATTTTGAAACAAGATACAAAGAACATACGGCAGCCTATAAAAATAAACATCCGGAGCGATCTCATTTCGCTAAACACCTGTTGGATACAGATCACCACCTAGTAGACAACCATACTTATAAAGTGCTTCATACTTGTGAAAAAGGACATATTATGAATATTCGGGAACAATTGGAAATCTACAAACATAAAAATATACCTAATATTACATTGCTGAACGAACAAACAAATCTTACACATTCGCCTATTATACAAACAGTTGCCCAATGGTCGGTAGCCCCACCTACCGAGAGGAGGGGCCAAGCCCCTCGGCCTATAAATACAAGCGTGCAAGGCGCCGCAAGCCAGCCGCTGGTGAGTCATCGAGCGGGCAACAAATCCTGAAGATGTCTCGCTGAGAGACGAAACACGTGTCGACCTTGTCTGCTTGTTGGACAAGTCATCATGAACTGCGCGGAATCAGCAAAAAACAATATCCTTTGTAATATGGGCTATATTCCTAATTTGACCCTTGTTTTATAAAGCCCAGTATAAGTACAGTTTTCAGAACCATATGTCAAAACTGACAATACATACTGACAAAGACTTATTATACAGATAAAGCTTGAGATTTTGTTTGATTTATTTATAAAGACTGATAGCTAGTCATTTACTTATAACTAGTAGTGTGAAGAACAACTGGATGAAAAATAAAAATTCATACAAGACCAATGGAATATAATGCCCCATTTGTAGTCTGTGTAATCAGGAAAGCGAAATGGATGTTTATGCATAATGTTTTCCCAGTCTTGCTTTTGCTTAATCACATTCTTGTGAACAGTTTCAGTGTTATCATGTCCACCTGTCTCACACTCTACTGGAGCCAGTTGTGAGTTCAGAGATGTTGTGGTGTTTTTCTAGTGACTGCAATACTTAGATGTATCCAATACCTATACAGTACCTCTGGGGTTGTAATTCTCTTATATATCCTGTATATCTTCTGCAACTTATGAACATTTGGTACTGCAGCCTAATGAAATCTGTGCAAGTCATCACAAATTGTGTGATAATTTGAGAATAGCGTATAAACTTGGCTCAGGAGTGGGGTGGTTCCTTAATTATTAAGTTAGGATACATCCACCTTTTTAGGCTAGTACCACGATACCCCTCTGATACATCATGTAAAATTATTTAATGAAAATATATATCTTTTACTATCTGTTCATTAATCATTTTCATATTTAGTCCAGTTGGCCACAGTAATAATCTCTATGGCAGTAAGCCATAAGTGAGCCTAATAAAGATTACTTAAAAATGTTAAAACTTATAACATTTTCTAGTAATCTTTATTAGTAATAATTGTGTGCATCTGTCTGAATAAAATATTATTATACTTCATAACAATTTGAGTATTTCTTATAATCTGTTCACATTTTGTAATCTTGACAAATCACACTGCATAGTAGATAAAATTAGAACATTGAACATTTGTTATATCCAATTCGTGCTTCATTGCATTATAATAACCCCTCAAAAATTTTGATACACTATAATGGAGGGAATAGTAATGGAGTTGCCTAATATTCGTATGATAAATCATTTGATTTAGGTAGAAGTGAAAACAGCCATATATTTCCAGAAGAACAAAAAGAAATTTAGTAACTGGTCTATTCCCAACATATGTAAAGGTGGGAGGCCACTATTACTTTTTTTTTTAATAATAATAATGTATTTATTCAAGCCCCAAAAATAGTTTACAATACTTATGTCAGTCATATTAAAATGTAAATGGCTTATAATTTATTGCGGTGGTTTAGTCCCCTGACTTTTATACTAAGTCAAGCCTGTATTACAAAAGCCAGTAAAGTCACTTGAAAACTAATACTCAAGCATGAAAACTAATTTACCTAATTTCACCAAAGATAGATTTACTACTGACTAGATCTAAGCTTATTAAACGTATATTAATTGCCTTGTAGAAATTTAAAAACCAACACAAATAAAAAAAAATTAACCAAGGAAGCTCGGGAAGAATTATGTATGTCAAAAAGACACACATGAGTAAAGTGCATTATGAAGTTAAGTGATTATCTAAATCTGAAAATGGTCCAGGTAGACCCCAGGGGTCCACGGGAGGTTCAATGGGGTCTCCGTTGACCTGACAAAAATAGGAGTCCACAATCATAATAATAATTTAAGAAGCTCAGCACCTGTTACTTGTACGAATTTGCATATTCCATATTCAGTACAATGCATCGAAAATTGATGATTTTTTAGATAGATCTAGACTTGCCTTTTTTCAAGATTCAGAAATTAGTAGTAATTTAGCTGTAAGGGCTTTGAATCAGCAAATTTTAGATAATAGTTTGTGAACCTCAGGTCTGAATGATCACACTACTACTAAAATAATCTTTTATATTACAGAATTTTTTTACATGTTATGTATATTAGTGTATATATAAGTATAATTGTACTATCCACCATTGTGCTAATTTATGTATTACAATAATATGGTCAATAAAGATTTAAAAGAGGAGATAAAACTAGACCTTCAGAGTTTCTTGCCTGTTGTTCTTGAAAAGGATCTCCCAAATACTCAATAACTTTAGACCTTTTTTTCCTAATACTTATACGCAAGGTTTTAATTCTTTTATGCTTAAATTGTTTTTATGTCAAAAAGGACCTATAAAACTTATAGAGATTATTCTGATTTGATGAGATTGTCTCTATTTAAATTCAATTGTGTTCTTAAGTAATAACTACTCCTAATATGAACCAATTTGAAATTGACATTGTCATAATGTGTAAGGAGTTTATTTCATTGAAGGAGTATTGTCATAAAGCTTATTTACATTAGTTACCAGAAAGTTTAAAGTCAATCAAATTTAACAAGAGCGAATATAAGGGATTATTACACAGTATGATATTTAGATAGAAAGCATGTGAAAGGGCAGTAATCCTAAATTCCAGTACTAATTTAAAAATGATACTGCTATAAATTTCGCACTAAAATCACATCTGCATTGGTAACAAACAACCATTTACATAGAATCCATGATAGCAATACTGTCAATAAACTCTATCACTTATCACAAACAATATGAGGAACTGTTACAGAACATAATCTGAATGAAAGTTATGCACTATGATGAATATTTTGGATTTGTTATATTCAAAGTATATCCTCAAATAAAAGATTGGTAGATATTGTGTACCTGTATGTCATCTAACTATTCAAAACACCAACATAAAATAATAATATAACATTTAAAGCTTTTACAACAATTAAAGACAATAAACAGTAGACTTACGTATAGGATGCAGCAACTCTTCACTGGCATCATCTGAGCGATGTAATTTCAGAATGGCAGCAAGCCAGGCATGCAGTTCTTGTTCATTTTCAGCTACAACACAAAACTGCTCTTCTTTGGTAAACAGTGCAATCACATGTTTCTGCTTCAAATCAAGCCTCCTAGTAATGTTATAGCAACTTTTCAACGGCAAAACACGCCGTGGCACTGCACTAGCTCTGAACTTCTTTTCTGACTCATAATACTCAAGACGCGCGGAACAATCTGCTGACTCTGCACGCAAAACAAAATACTTCTTTTTCATAGTCTTCAGCTTGCGAAGGTGGCCCTGGCGCACCACGGCGCCCGCGCCTCCCGCCCCCGCCGACATGTTAACGCGCCCGCATCCCACTCTTCAACCACATCAACACGCCAGCCGATAACCTTGAAGTTGTTTACTTCGCTGATGAAAGTCACCCGCACTGTCGCAACTACGCTACCACTGCTGAATACGCGACAAAACTAAAAATACGAACTATCGTTTTTCGAATAGTGCGTAAATAGTAATGCGTACGATAAATTCAACGGCGTAACGAATTTGTCTAGTCCAATGTATATCCACTTGCGCCATATGATTACCACTCTTTAATATTTGCTGGGCGCCACGACTTCGATGATACGCGATATCATACGACAAATTTTATCTTTGCGAAATAATAATACAACATCAACAACAAACACTATTCAATCCATAATTTGGTACGTTCGCTATTACACTCGGTCATTCACAGACAGCAGTCAAGTTTAGAAAGAGATAAAATCATTCATAGTAAACGTAATCCGCACGCCCTTCCGTAGGCACGCAGGGCATGGAAGTCACGCCGTGCTCATGCTTTGCGACATCAAAACATTCGCCTTATACCAGTAACTAACGCAATTAATAACTTGTACTTTGCTAATATATCAAAACCAGAACTAATTAATATTGTTTATGTCTTTAATCACTTAATTTATAAAAACTCATGTATTTGCGCGTCGTTTTTTATTGGTTCTTGCTATTGCGTGTCAATTTTGTACGACGAACGAAATCGAATTAATGCATACCGACAATAAGGATGTCACAACTGATCACTAGTATTTTGAATACGGATATTTACTAGAGGTACACTCTATACCATTGGTCGCCGCAAAATAGCAGTGATCACATTGACATATGTACCAGTAAAAAAAGTAAAGTACGCAATGAAATTATTGGGTAGGGTAGGGTACCTTTATATATTGATATACATTGGCAACGTACATAGAGGTTTTTATGATGGTACAACCATCCAACCAAGATGGTGGAAACAAGGAACTACAGACAACTATAAACACTTACCTTCTGGGTTATTTGTCAATACACAGAATTTAAAAGTAAAGCAATTAATAGAATATCAATATTAGAAAGAATATATATAACATTCGACTACAAGTTATACTATAGTCAAGTTTGATAACGAATTCATGTAAACAAACCAAATAAGAGTTATCACAACATCAGATTTTATAAACACACTAGCTTCCGCCCGCGGCTTCGCCGGCGTGAAATTAGTTTTTGTCAATTATAAGACCTACGTACCAAGATTCATGGTCTTATCTTCAATTCAATCTCTATTTCAGCCCCACACTGGTAAAAATTCAAAATGCTAAAACAAACGATTTTTTGTTTCCTATGACGTGATATTTGACGAACTTGCATACTAACTTTTAACCCTTATTTCACCCCCTAGCTGGTCGAAATTTCAAAAATGCTTAATGATTTCTTATCAAATGCTTAAATTAAAGTTTCATGGTTTTATCTTTTCAAAATTAAGAAATCCCATACAAAATTTCAACCCCTTCATCTCTTTTTTTCGAAATAAAAAGTAGCCGTTCTGTCTCAGGGTCTAAAGATTGTCTGTACCAAATTTCATCTAAATCGGTTGCGAGGTTTAAGCGGGAAAGCGTAACAGACAGACAGACAGACAGAGTTACTTTCACATTTATAATATTAGTTGGGATTACTACATGTTAGATTGACTATATTATTAGGTATCAGATACTAATATTGCACAATATATAACAAGTATTTGTCATTTGAAAAAAAAACGTCATACTCCACTAGGAATTTTATCGTGTGTCGTGGGTGCAGTCACAGACATAGAATCCTCACATGCACATACACCCAGACTGGAATAAATTTTTGTACGCCATACAAAATATCTATCTCGTGCGAGAACGTGTCGTCAATCTCGTTATTTTGAAACCACATTTCACTTTAAACAATATTATCAAATAAATATACAAACGATCAACAAAGAAGATTGGCAGGCCTGGTACCCATTACATTGTTAAATGTACGATTCTGATTTTTTAATATTTTGTAAACGGTAACTGGTTACCTATTTTTCTTTCACTGAGAAAAATCTATAACTTTTGTAAATAAAGAAAAATTGAAGTTACAATTTCAGGGAATATTGATAACAAAACGTATTTATGCGCCAAGCAATATTAAAACGCAATATGCATAAGAAAAATAACCATTTCATTCGTTACGGATATATCGATTATAGATTAATACATATTCTGATTATTGATTAATGACAGTTAGAATACCGATAATATCACTAGAATTTATGAATGTAATATTACTATTCCTAGCTGAGTCCTGTATTTTTAGATATAAATGAAAAATCTGTCACTATTATGTCAACTGGCAAAGTCAAGTTAACGTCACAGATTAGTATATTATATTAACGTACGTAGCTTCTACTACTTCGTCTGTGGTCACATGCAATATCATTTATGGTCGTGTCGTGCATAGATTATGTCAATATTAAATCAATCACATACATATTTTGACATTTACAACGTTTTGATAACACATAGTTATCGACAAAGCGTCGCAAAAGTCAAAACATAAGTGATTTATAACGTTTCGTTACCTCTATGCTCTATTTTTTAAATGAGATTATCTTTTTATTTAACAGTTGCAGACATATGGTGTGATTACCTTTTTTGTTATATTATTAAAAACGAAGAAATACATGGTATTTTTATCGCCGTACACTTAGTCTAACTATGGTACCAACAATGTATAGTTTCCTGCCAATCTTCTTTAGTAAATAAAATTCTTGGATAGCTCTATATATACCAACAATATTAGTAAATGTCAGATATTGTAAATATTGTTACGCCGGTGGCTTAGTAAAACTTCAAAAATGATTTTCTGTGACTTAGAAACGTTTTCAGCAGGCTGAAACGTCGTTTCAGGTCGTTTCAGAAGTAGCTCTTTCACATACTAAAAAATCTAAATTACACCCAAATTACAGTAGTTTTCAGGCACCTGAAACATGTTTTCAGTACGTTTCAGGTTGGTTAGAGGGTACTCTAACCAACGCCACAATAATTTGAAAACCCGTTTTCAGGCGTTTTCAGGACCCCTTATGAGCCATTAAGCCTACTTCAGTAAAAGGACATAAATTTCAATAGGAGTGAAAGAGATAGCAATAGTAAAAAGAGATAGATATAGTTGGAACATTCGAGAAGTATTAGAATGAGAAAACATCATTAGAAAGAGATAGACAAACTCAGAATATTCGAGAAAGATAGTACGGGAATATTCGAGTATTGTGTGACAAGGATAGCACAAGGAAGAGACAGTTATACTCGAAACGTCTCGAACGCGCGACGTCATTCCTACGCGCTTATGTATTGGACTACACATTCGAGGACGCGCGGACACACCGCGAATGTTCTGGCAAGAGTGGCAAGTACCTTAGGGGACTATATAAGGCTGTGTCCGGCCGCCGGGAGGAGACGGGGCCGGCCTGGTACGCCCTGACAGGCAAGGGTGCGCGCCAGAAGATGGCCGCGCAACAGTCCTTGGCGCTAAGAAGCATAGTGGGGGCCCCCAGATACGTTAAGAATGACAGAATCGCGTGCGATCTGAGGATGGAGCCACTGGAACACTATATAAGGAGACTGGCGACCAACCTTTTTAAGAGAGCGGCTACCACCAGACACCCGATGATAGCGGACATTGCGCCATATCACGGACGACCACCCGACAGACGTCCCTACCCCAGGAGTTTAATCCTGGAAGAAGAGGTCGACGAAGAGGAAACCTAATTTATCCAAATAAAAACAAACTCCTAGGAGACCATCGATGGTCGAGCGAGAATAACGCATGGGTGCGTTATTCTCGAAGGCCAAACAGGAAGGTGAGGCCAAGGCGGTACATCCGCCGCCCCAAAGCCCCAACCGTCGTTACGGTTGGCGATTGAAACCACCGAAAAGGGGAAAAACCCTGAACGGTTACCATCCCAAAAGGGTGACGAAAACAGTCCCGATAGGCGGGAGGAGAGTATTGTTTTGCGATACAGTGCGAGAACATCTAAGAAGTGACTTTCAGTGCTTTCAGTGAAGTGATTAGTGACTGTTAGTGTGCTAATTAATAAAAGTTCAGTGTTTTGGTAGACCGCCGTTTGATTTACTGACCCCAGCTCGTAACAATATGTTTCCCCGCTTACTTTTGTTTCTAATAAAGTAGTATTGGATAAATGTATTAAACAAATATAACTTACTTCAATTTAAATCATCCAGGTAATGTATGCATTAAAACCTTAATTAAGAAAGGAAAACTTTTAAAAAATATTGTTACGTAAAAATCAATGGAATACATAAAAGTTCACCCAATCAGCAACAATATAACCATTCTGGCATATTTTTTTAATGTGCAGTAACATAGGTGATCCAAATATTTGTGTGAAGAATAAGATATATAGTGAAATTACTGAATACAATGACTTAACGGGTCGATCGTGAGTTTGTTTTTATAAAACGATGTACAGAATGTACCTAGAGAAACGATATATGCAGAACGCACTATCAGGGGGCAGTCTGCTAGTTTGTTAAAATACAGCTATAAAAAAAAACCTTTTTACTATCGTACCACTTACCACCCCCGTAGAATTTATCCGTACCACTTGGAACCATTCTGGCTTAGTATGTTTGAGTTTCAATGCTTATCAAATCAAATGTATTATTTTGTTGTAATACCTTAAAGAGAAATTCTTCCTGTTTACGTGTTTGTTTGTTATGTAGTTGTTTTTGTCAGCAACATTGCACAGTCGGATGTTGGCGTTAATGCTTCGGCTGTTATATGTTACATCTAACACCAGTGCAATCTATTCAGAGTTTAGTGTTCGAAGAAAACTCCAATATAATCTTACTCACTTTGAAAATTGACAATGTACATCAATACTAATCTCTCTACACGCAATATACAGTCAGTATCCTGGCAGTTGTGTTCGTTTTCACAATTAATGATCACTTTGAGATTCTTTTGACGTGACAACGTCTTAAATTAGGTTGCGGCTGGGAGTCACTTATGAAAAAGTGTAACGCTCGGTAACGTTACGATGAGTCACCGAACGAGAGAGAGGCCCGCCGAATGCCTTGCGTCTCTCTCCCAATCAACTATGATCGGTCTGCCGCGCGCGCAGCACTAGAGAATTAGGCGCATTGAATCGGCGCATGCTTGTGTCTCTGTCTTTGTCTTTCTCGAACGTTCTTGGCGTTGGAAAAACAAGAAAGCGTCATAATACAAGTTCACACGTGTGGTTAAAGTATCGTCAGCTGTGTCTGTAGTGAAAATGTGGAGTGCTTAGATTCGTCATTTACAACAACTACAACAATAAAGGTAAATAATTGTACACTGATATTTCATTATCGTAAACTATGATTGATTGATTAATTGTTAGATTGACACAAAAGTTGAGAAACTGAGTTTTTTCATTCAATTCCTTGTTCCTATTGTGCAATTTTGACGACCTCCATAGTCGAGTGGATAGTACGCCGGTTTCAAGGTGTCGCCATCTCTGAGGTCCCGGGTTCGAATCCCGGTGGGGGCAGATGTTTGTGTGATGAATGCCAGCATTTGTACCTTAGTCATGGTTGTTGATATATATTTCAATAAAAAATATTTATATATGTATAATACATGTATGTCTATCCGTTATCCTAGATCCCATAACACAAGCCTTACAGAGCTTAGATTGGGCTAGGCTAATTGGTGTAAGTGTAAAAAAAAAAAAAAAAATAAAAAAAAAAAAAAAATTTAATTATATTCATATCAATAAATATTCTACCGAGAAAAAGACGTTGTCACGTAAAATCTTCGCCCGTAAAACCGACTTTACAGGCAACCATTTTTTGATTTAGGTACTTCACTTCACTTTGATACTATATAACCACTGTGGTTTTTGATAAATAAAATTTCTTATAATTTATTTCGCTTTGTATTCAATACGACTTCACTTTATTTAATTAGATTTAATGTTAAAATAAGTTTTGTTTATTTAGGAACGTCAATAATGTCACAAATGATTTTTGATAATGTTAAAAGTTTCGTTACGACAGTTGAAAACAGTACTAGATTATTAAAAAAACCTTTAGTTTAATAAAATATATAAAAACGTATATTAAAACATAGATATCTATTTTATTTAATTTTGCCAAAGTTGTAAGAATCTTACTACAAAGTCAATTAAAAAAGTTTTCTTTAAATCAATAAAATGCAAATTTATATTTAACATTAAATACGCCTTTAACGCCTTTGTGTGGATCATTGAAATTATGCACGGCCTGCAAGGAAAAATCGCTTTTAAAGTAAAAGATTGAAATAAAAACAAGATTGACGGTGTTTTAAGTATTTTAATAAAAAACTCAATGTCACAACATGCGAGCTGACTATATAAGTGGAATATTCACACCACATTTTTGTTTCTAAGACTAATAGTTTTTTAATTATTAAGGTACGATGATATAGACCTTTTCGTTACGGTCCAGGTCCGGTCTTTTTAAACCAAGGTATCCGTATGTTTCGGCGCGCTATTAAACACGTTTCACGTCAAAAAGGAGCACTGAACATACATTATGCCATAGTCTAGACAGCAGTAGAGAAAAGCTGAGTGATTAGTAGTAGTAGTAGTAACCTATGAATTGTATGCTCAATATATTGAACCGATGTTAGTGGCAATCCGAGCTAGATAGCTAAACCGAAACTAATATGATTCATTAACAGGTTTATAGATACCTATTCCAGTTTGAACTTCTCTTTCAATATTAGATAAATTTGTTATCTGTGTGTTTTACGGAAATGTTGCCATATTAAAAAAAGGAACAATGTTTTGGTTTTGTTATACATTGTTTTCTCTTCAATAGGCTTTAGATTTTTACGGCGAACTTTGCATGAAATATGGAAAAAAGGTTTTTCATAGTTATTCAGTTTATTACCTTCAAATTGCAATTGTTTATACATAATCAGTAATAAGGCCAATTATTTATATAGGCAAGACTAGAACAAAATGTCCGACCGACTAGACGTCATTGCGCCATTCACTTCATTCATTCGGTTTGCTAAAAAGGTAGAAGAAACGGGAAATGTTGGCAAATTAGAGACGATAAATTACGTGTTGCACTTTTGTTGTCACTCGATTTTGTTTTAGTCCTTACATCTCGTAAAGACGAGGTACGTTTTACACCTTGCATCGCGCAGTAATTCAATTGCACTTGTTGTTTACATTATGAAATAGTGCATTGTTCCATGTAAAATTTGATTTGGCAGCGAAAGGAGAGTTTTCGTTGCCGTTTCCTCTGGCTATTTGATTTTTGCAGTTCCGAAGATATCATTAGTTGTCCTCCACAAGTCTTGCAGTACAGTTATCTATTTATATCGGGTGTCAGATTCAGTTATATGGAGGGGCCTTCGTCTTATATTTGCTATTATAACAGCATTCTTAGTAACTTCGCGTATTAATTTTGCAATAACCATTAGAGCGTAGAAAATGTGTCAAGCTTCCACCCTCCAAGGTGCCTTACCCAACTATTTTCATTTTCTAGGTGTCGCCAGTAACTGGATAATGGACCTTACCTATTAACTTCTGAGGTAGGTTTGCTAATCCTCTTTTATTATTTCTGTAATAATGATTGTTATTGTTTATGTAAATTTGTAATTTCCTTAGTTTCAGCTATATTATGGCATCAGCAGCCTCATCACTGGAGAGCAATGGAAGCAATGGTTTGTACAGATTTTTACATTGTTTAATATGTTTATATGGGTATTACAAGTTCTTAATCTATCTATGTGAAGCCAGAACATAAAATAACATTGAATATAATTTTGGTTTATCAGTGACATAATGGTTAAGTATTAGAATAATTATGTATAGCTCTCATATAATTTGTATACTAGAAAGTATAATGTAAATTAATCTAGGGGTAATATCTCATTTATAATATGTTAAGTCACAAAAATTAATTATGAATACATATTAAAATATGACACCACATTTTGGGATTGACTTTGTTTGTAGTTGTTATATATTTTTTATGAACTGTGTTTATTAGTTATACTAATCTAATAAGCCTGTGCCTTTGAATTAAGAAAGTATTAATATATTGTAATTTGGGAATTGCTTGGTGAAGTACAGGTCTAATTTATAAATGTATTTCAATGTCTTACAATAATAAATATTTCTTGTTGATGCATAAAAAAGCAGAAACAAAAGTAAAAAATGGTGTATATTAGATATTCTTCACAATTTTTATTTTTAAATATTTTTTATACTTAATTTTCGTGGTCAACTCTAAATACTAATTAGGCCTAAGACAACCATGCAGGCCCAGTGTGGATTTTTTAATTTCCCAAACACTCCGTAGTTGAGTGGTTAGTACACCGGGTTCAAGGTGTCGCTATCTCTGAGGTCCTGGGTTTGAATCCTGGGGGCAGGTGTTTGTGTGATGACTGCAAGCATTTGTACCTTAGTCATGTTTGTTAATATATATTTCTATTACAAATATTTATATATGTATAATATATGTATGTCTATCTGTTACCCTAGTTTCCATAACACAAGCCTGTCAGAGCTTAGTTTGGGCTAGGTAAATTAATATATTGTAAGTGGGAAACGGCCATTGGACATTTAATCTTTTTAGGGTTTTTACTTTCTAGGTCTGCATTACAAATTTATTATATTTCTTTTACAGTTCTTAGTAGAATATCAAATATAAAGAATTAATTAATTAAATGAAATAAATTAATAAATTTTACAATTCTTCGTTCATTCTTCAATTAGTAAATTTACAAATAAATGATTGTAAATTCAAGTTCTTTATATCAAAAAATATATTAAAAGTAAAAAGAAACTAAAATTATTTTTTCATACACAGCATTCTCTTCTATGAGTATATAACAACAATAAATAACTGTGTCCAAAATTTTTATTGCAATATGTTAGATCTGATTTGTTGTGGTTTTGTAGTATTTAGAAAAAAATATAAATGCCATCAAAAACATGTATTTATTTTTTTGTTAATTTAATTGTCAAAGATATTATATTACATTTTGGTATCCTTTTAACTATATTACACTAAGACTGGAAAAAGGTTATTGGATGGCCCTGCTATTATGAGCAATGACGTACAACACACCATACACACAATTTACACAGATGTTATGTTAAAATGTAAAAGACAACCTTGAAATCAAATACAAATAGCGATGACCTACCCCAGTTTCTTAGGTTGGATTGCTTGTCTTATGTACCGTTTTAGGATTTATGAATCCATTTTATTTAAGTAATTATTTTTTAGATATGTGATTCAGTGGTTCCTCGCAAGTAATATTTGAAAACATAAAAATGGTGAATTTGTTTCCGCTGACACACTGAAAATGTATTTTTTTAAAGTGGATATAAATTAAATGAAATATTAACATAGACACCTGATGTCATCCTCTTCACTGGAGCCAAGGGATGCCTACTCTGAACATAATTTTCCCCCAAGGACATCCACACCAATTGGCATTACACTAAATTATCGGTTCATCATGTATAAAGCCTATGCTTTAGTAGACCTTTCAGTCTCTGTTTTGCTTGCAAAGTGCTTTATCCAGTCATACTTAAGTATGACTAGATAAAGCACTTTGCCTTTAGGCTCAAAATTTTTAAGCATTTTTATTGAGCCCATTTCTTGAAATATTCATCATTGTTGATTCAATTTTGAGTATCACCCTCTCTATTAGCCTTTAGGTAACTTTGAGGCTTATTATAAGTTGCCAGGTTTAGGCCATATGTACAACTCACACTTTCGGCAGGTGACATTGTAAAATCATCGAGGGTAGGTAGGTAGGTCGAGAATATGTCTCGTAGCTCCGAACGCCTTCCAGCTGAGTGACTTCATACTAGGAGTTGAATTTACCTTATTGGACTATTTGTCCAGGTAAACATAGGCAATGAGGGTGTGCAGTGTAAAGCCTCTTAATCTTCACATGAATGTGTGTATAGGAATTTGATGTAATTTTCGTGGTGTCTATTTAAAACCTACTTATTTTGAAAATATTGTAACATTGTGACCATATCACCATTCAGGGAGTTGCTTACATTGGAAAGTTGTAAATGTAAAATAATTTTTTAATGTTAATTGTATAATTATGGACTATTATATAATTAACTGCTATGAATAGGGCACAACCGCTTATGATTTTGCAGAAGTCTAAACTTAGTCCTCTTTGTCACAATTACTCATATACATCAGACAAACATCTGCTTCCATTGCGACTTGAACCAGTAACAAAGAGTAGTGTGACGACCTCACTGGTACAGGAATTGGCATACAATTTGTTATGAGGCTGTCTGTACTGTAAGTGATCCCGTCGATCAGTTTTGAATGAATGCTGCGTCAGCAGTGGCTGGTTCTTTTATATTCTGGCACACTTGATGAATATGAATACCTATATTGAATACTTGATAATATGAAACCAGTAGCATTATACACACTACTTGATTATGGAAGTCAGTCATTACCTTAAATGCTAATTCTTGAGATTGTCAATAATATAGACTCACTCGTATTAACCTATGAGATGACTTTTGAAATCTTAAATTACCTAATCTTGTTTAAAATTAGAATACTATGTTAGATATGGATAATTTGGAAATTGTTGTTTCAGAGTCTATATCCCACAGCTACGTAAGCAACGAACGGCCACCGATACCCAGCATTCCTATCGAGTATGAGGGTTTGGGTTCCGGGTATGAAAAAGCCACCTACAAGGGGCATGCTTATGAGCCATTGCAGTTTGATGTCAGTGTGCTCAACAAACAGACCAACGAAGGACTCAAGCAACAGTGTGAGAAAGCTCTGCATGAGTTAAATCAACTAAGGAGGCAGCACAATGAGACATCAAGGCGTTGTGAACATGTTATGAAGGTAAAAACATTGTAATATGAATACTCTCACTTCTTTCCCATGGTGGTAGACAGAGATTACAGATTTCCGCTTGCTACATAGCTTCCTTGACCTTCGTTAATACTTTCATGCATCCTTATTGGTTAAGAGTACTTGTAACTCTTACCGTGACCTTCTTTCAGGATATTTCATATTTGGTCCAAGAATGTTCATCTAGGTAGGTCCTATCAATTTGCATATTCGTATTTGCTTTCGTCAGTTATCTCTTGTTCATCCTTTCTATGTGCCCGAACCGTATAAGATTTCCACACCGCACATTTCCCTTATTAACA
>JAYEAL010000332.1:0-27499 GCA_036419045.1 Scirpophaga incertulas | reverse complement strand
AATTCTCTCTTAAAAATGTAAGAAATATTGTAGAACCACAGTACACTTGCACCTATTACTTTTGAAGATACATCGACATGTTTTCGGCGCTGTCGCGGGTTGCTCAAAAACGCTCCATACTAAAAACACTGCAGTCGTGACGTCATAACCCAGTAAACTCGTTTAAATTTTTAAAATAACTTTGTTATTTGTACGTTTATAGCTATACTTTCTAATAAAAAAATGTTACATTTTAATGTGAGAATGTTAGAAATGTGTTCGTTTTTTAGAAATCTATAAACAATATAAATTAATAATTAAACTGATATTTATATTTTGACATACTTTCATGAGATATAAATTGCTCAAATCAGATAATTATAGTATAAAAACGGCCATAATCCGTTATAGTCATCTACCCTATTCCCAAGCTTAGCTAAGTTTTGAAGACACTATCGTAATCTTGAAATTTTCCCGTCTTTACTAACTTCCTTACCATAACTTCTAATCTTTGTTTAGCTTTATTGTAGTTAGTAAGCAAACCATCATATTCTACTTTAAAAGGTAATTCAACTTCATACCTCATATCGTCAATTCTCTTAACTGATTTCTTAAAATTCAGTCACGCATCAGCTATTTTTTCCGACTCGCTCTTTTCCTCCACTGGATCTCGAATCCCCAATGTCTCCAGAGCCCAATAGCCTGTCAAATCATCGTCACATGTACAAACCATACTTATCGCATAAAAATTACTATTTACATATGAACTTACCTGGTTTCCTTGTAAGACTCACCCTTGTTTGGTGTTTACAGCTGTCAAATTATTTTCTAAATGAATTATTGAACCTGTCAAAAATAATCCCAAAACATCTGCCCCAACCAGTAAACCAAAATCTGTACAATCATGACCCATCTCTGTCAAGGTAATATTATACTTTCGTAATAAATTTACAATGTCAATGTCATTATCATTAATTTTTGGTACATTGCTACATATATTATTCTGACCAATAGCTGACAAATTAAAACTAAATTGTTTTTCTAGTGAATGGATCGTGAAATTATAGACACAATATTCTTTACATTGCGTTTGCACTCCTCCAAAAAGACAATGAGTTATTTTTTCTTTTCTTGACGCCGGTACATTTAGTTTTTTAACAATCTCATTTTTCACATACGAGGGGTGATCAAAAAGTAATGATAAACGGATATTTCTAAATATAATAAAATTCTGAAAATATATTTGTTCGACTCCCTGGTCCTGCACAAGTTCCCGGACAAAAAATGGTATAAATAGGACGTCATTTTTAAAAGTTACATTCATTTGAATACGAGCAGTCGGAGTGATAACATCAAAATGGAGAAACAAGAAGTACGAAGCGTCATCAAATACTTCTGCTTGAAAAAAATGTCCACCAAAGACATACAGACTTGGTGGAAACATTAGGGGACTCTGCGCCTCCATATTCTACAACTGCACGCTGGTGCAAGGAGTTTAAGATGGGAAGAACATCCACGGAAGACGAACACCGCGAAGGCCGCCCATCCTGTTCCCTCACTGAGGAAAACGTCAAAAAAGTTGAAGATCTGGTTTTGGCAGACCGAAGAGTGACCATTCGACATTTAGCTGAGAACACAGGCATCTCATTTAGTAGCATTCAAAGGATCTTAACTACCGAGATGAACATGAGAAAAGTCTCCGCGTATTGGGTCCCGAGAATGTTAACCGACGAACAAAAGAAAAAACGACTTGACATTTCAAGGACAAATCTTGAAATGTTCCAGGCTAATCAAGAAAATTTTTTGGCTCGATTTGTGACTATGGATGAAACGTGGATTCATCATTTTTGATCCCGAAACAAAACGACAGTCAATGACATGGAAAAGGCCACCCTCACCGACATCAATGAAATTCAAAGTTTCAAGCTCTGCTGGCAAGGTTATGGCATCTGTTTTCGGGGATGCTGAGGGAATAATTATGGTTGAATACCTTGATAAGGGAGCTACAATAACAGGCTCCTACTATGCTGAACAAATTAAAAGATTGCGAGAGGCCATCAAGGAAAAAAGACGGGGTAAACTGCGCGCAAAAGTGCTGTTTCATCAAGATAATGCACCTGCACACAAAGCTGAAGTTGCAATGGCTGCCATTCAAGAAGCCGGCTTCCAGCTGGTGGAGCACCCACCCTATTCTCCAGATCTAGCCCCCAGCGACTTTTATTTGTTTCCTCGGCTCAAGGAACATCTCCGGGGCAAGAAATTTGAAGATAATGACGCAGTGATGGCCGCTGTAGAGGTATTTTTGGTTTAGAAAAGAGATGGACTAAGTGTTTATGTAGAAAAATAAATTTAATTTTTAAGTATATAGTTATTTTAATATACCTGTCCTCATTACTTTTGGATCACCCCTCGTACGTACGTTGAGAATCGGAATCTAATAGTGCCCGAATTGGAATTTTCTTGCCTTTGTATTCAATATGAAGTACTATTGTCTGTAGCCACGTCGGTTTTGACATATTAATCGTAGACAATGACGTCAATTCTTGTGACTTTTTGTCAACAACTTTACTTTCCTTGGTCGTTAAGTCGGGACATAAAACGGTAGAATGTCGTTTGGAGCATATAAAACATTTCACAGAAGCTTTGCAATTTTTGGGATGATGACCTATTCTTAGACATATAGAGCAAGCTTTCTTTTCTTTTAAACTTTGCTTTCGTTGTTCAAGAGTTAATTTATTAAGTTTGTAACATTCGATACTTGCATCACACCAAATGCAAACGTAAGATCTCTGTTTTGTACTTGTTAGTAAACACTCAGCCGTTGCAGGCTTATTATCCACTTCCTGAAGATCATGACTAATATTTCCGATAAAAGCCTTCTTCGTGATCGCAATCCTTTGCTCAGATTCAACCTCTTTCCTAACAAATTCAAGCAAATTTGTAAGTTCATCAGATACGCCTTTTTCCCGAGGTTTGTTCCTCTCCCAACATCTAAGAATTTCGTTAGGGAGAGCAGACTACCATCGGCAGTAAAAATAAAGCGTACTTTTCTTTAGTAACTTTGTATAGTCCGCTTAGTAGACCACGGACATAGTACAAGAGATGATTAGTGGTAGTTAGTAAGTAGTAGGTTGGGATGATGAGCACGTCGAAGAGAAAGATTGTCGAAGTTTAAGTAAGATTGTATTGATGTAAAAGTACACAGTAATATTCAATAGGCAATTCTTTCTTGAGTAGTGTGCAGTAAGACAGTTGTTGACGTACTACTTAATAATATTAATTAAAATGATAAAGTTAACTTGTAAAACCGTGCGCTTGGAAGTAGGTCGCAGCGTAAGCAAAAATGTATGTTGCAAGCGTAAAACCGTGCGCCTTGAAGTAGGTCGCACAGTAAGCAAAAAATGTACGTTGCTTGCTCGTACATATTGGCAACCCGAAAAGTGAGATAAAATATGTAAAAAGTTAAAACGATAAAAAGTTAAAGTTATTACTATCAAGATAAGAAATGCCATACAAAAGTAAAGATAATTAAGTATCAAAATTAAATGTAACGTTGTCATCGGCGTTGGCAGCTGTTGCTGTTGCGCGTAGTGGCCGCGGTCGCTGCACCGGCGGCTGCTGGCTCGCTGACCCTTGCGCCATCTGTTCTTGTCTAGTATGTTTCCCTCTTTGTTTGAGTTCTATTTCATTGTATATGGGCAACTCAGCTGTCCGTTTTTTGCACGGGCAGCACCCATAATAGCGCTTCTTTATTAGCCATACAGTAAAAGATATAATAGCTGCGCCGAGAAGAATGTAGCCGATGGCATAATGATGTATGTCATGACTTGAGATGGATGCTGGTAAAGCTTCATGTTCTTTCAGTGAGTGTATCTTTTTATCGATGTCTTCCGGCTCTCCGTTCTTCATAACTTATGAGATGTTCCATAATATTCGATGATGAGATATATCAATAATCTTGTTGATCGTAGAGTTGAATTCCGGAACATTGAAGTTGTAGCAGTCCATCTTTATCTTACTATTGTACTCGGTGTGTGAGTAAATAATAAAATCCTTAGATTGCAAAACGCATCCTTGCGGTACAGTTACTATGCAGGAATTAGATATCGTACGTGACGTCAGCTCATTGTCGCATATGGTGCGCAAAGTGCAAGCGCCGCAACAAATCGCCAGCCAGCTGTTTGTTGTATGTAACGCGATCCACAAATTGTTGCAGGGAATCTCCTTGACGTCACACGTTGTATTTGTATGATGACTAAGCAGCGTTGCTTCGCAGGGCGCCTTTTTATTGTTTAAGTTATAAACAGGTAAGCTTTTATAATAGATGAAGTTGTTGGGTCTTAGTTGTAAACAAAGTTTGATGTCGTCTTCTGTTAGTGTGATGTAAGTACGTTTTGGAAAGTTTACTGCGATGTACTGCGATTGAAGCTGCACCAATGCTGCCTTCGATCCAGTCTTCACAGGGAGTGGGATCGCTTTGTAGAGAGAAAAATCTTCATCTGACGTAAGCGGGATGTGTATTTCGAACAGAAAGTAGGTAGCAGTTACGCGCGCCTTGGCGTACAGTAATTTGTAAATATTTTTGATATCTTCTCTAATATTTTCTACAGGCAAGGTCAGCGTTTTAGGTAGTTTCCCAGATATGATGGTCAGCTGTTCGATTAATTCCACTGGAGTAAGAAGATGTACATCTAGATGGCCCTTGTAGACGTCAGTAATGGAGTCAAGTAACATTTCTTGCAATTCCTTCATATTTTTAAGTAGTAGGTAAGTTGAGAGTGAGGCTGAGTTAAAATAACTGGTAGCCATCACTGCTTCCATGGTGGATTCGACCTTCGCCAAATTGATGTTAGTGTCATTAATACAAGTTTCAATCATGTTGAAATGTCGGTTCATGTTTCCTTCTATTTTCTCAAACACCTTGTTTTCTAGTTCTACTATTGAAGTCTGATTTTTCACTAGTGTCAGCAAGTAGTTTTCGTTGTTTTGTATGGCCTCAATGTCTTGTTGATATTTATCCCCGAAATTCTGATCCAATATACCGAATAGGCTGTTAGCAATAGTTCCAATTCCATCTATTAGTCCCCTCTTCTTTCTTTGGGATAAGTGCTTGTGAGGAGCCAGTAGAATGATGTTATAGTAGTCCAGTAATTCCATTTCGTGGGAGAGTTGTTCTAAAGTAGTTTTGCAGTATCTGGGATCGGTTCTTTCACATAAATCGTTTAGGCCTTTAAAGTAGTTTTTTATTCGATTTATACCAGTCCAGTAGTTAGTTAAATTGTAATAAAGTAGTAGCGTCCATTCATCATGTATTGTTTGTATCTTGCCAATTGTGTCGTAATATATCGGACGGTTGGGTTCGAGACTTGTAATATGAGCCCCAGCCAGAGAGTCGCCGTTTGCGCTATGAGTTCCTGGTATCAATACGGACATGGTTATCAGTGTAGTAAACAAAGTCCAAGTATTATTCTTCCTAGACCTTCTTCTCAAAATTCTTTTAGTGGTCTTGATTTTGTCTTCTTGTGGTGGTTCAGTTTCGGTTCGATCTTCAAGGACGACCTTAGCATCCAAAGGGAGTGGTGATAGTTTGGTTACAGCTCTATTGCCACCGAGTATCCAGTAACGCTGCCTGATGTGCGCCAAAGTTAATCGAGCGCCTCCATGTAGAATTGTAATGTGCGCTTGCTCGATAAGTAGTTCAGTCAAGCGCCCTTTCCGAGGTAGAATGATGGGGTTTTTCATCTCGAACCTTGAGTAATTAAGACGACCTCCGACACGAATAATGCCCTTGTCGTCCAAGTAAGGGTTGAGCTTGAAGATTATGCTTTTGTTTGATATGCATTCTTTCTTTAAAAGTAGTTTGTATTCTTCTTCAAATTCATTACATTGAACATGTTTTATTAATTGTTCATTTGCAGCTATCAATTCGCTTGAGGTGAGGAATGCGGCATTAAGTTTCATGTCGCCGCGCGTGTTTGCGAAGAAGCGTCGTATCGAGGCCACGACTCTTGTTACGTGCGATAATGCACTGCATTTGATAATTAAATTATCAATAAAGTTATAACTCTGATTTGTTAGTAGGGTTGTCGATGTAGTTTTTAGTTCCTTGGTAGCCAGTAGACATGAAAAGTTGTTTGCAGTTACATCTTTCACTTCACTTTCCCATGTTTGTAGAAAATCAGGACCTTTCCACCATAGATTGAATTCTAGCAACAACTGTCTTACTGCACACTACTCAAGAAACAAATTGTATAGTCCGCTTAGTAGACCACGGACATAGTACAAGAGATGATTAGTGGTAGTTAGTAAGTAGTAGGTTGGGATGATGAGCACGTCGAAGAGAAAGATTGCCGAAGTTTAAGTAAGATTGTATTGATGTAAAAGTACACAGTAATATTCAATAGGCAATTCTTTCTTGAGTAGTGTGCAGTAAGACAGTTGTTGACGTACTATTTAATAATATTAATTAAAATGATAAAGTTAACTTGTAAAACCGTGCGCTTGGAAATAGGTCGCAGCGTAAGCAAAAATGTATGTTGCAAGCGTAAAACCGTGCGCCTTGAAGTAGGTCGCACAGTAAGCAAAAAATGTACGTTGCTTGCTCGTACAAACTTTAAGCGTCTCTAATGCACGTAAATGAATGTTTAGCTGATCATACAGTTGAGTTAAAGTACCTTTCTTATCTGATAGTACAAGCGCAAAAACTTCTCTTATATATATTTTTAGGAATCAGAAGAGAAATTCCTTAAAAAAATAAACAATTTAACAAATCACTTATAAACACAATAATTTGGCAACAAAATAATTTTACAGAGGAACAAAATCAGCCTAACGCCTACTTTACGAATTACGCAACGTTACGCAACGCGACACGTAATAACGCTACGACCGGTCTACCCGCTCCGAATGCCCGATGATAAGTAAGTCGCTAGCCAACCGCAGCGGCTTTTATAGGCAACGGTCGGTAACCTTACGCAACGTGTGGGGGTATCCGCTTATACGGCCTCTCCTGACATAGTGTCGTCCTCGACATGAGCCTCGGGGTTGTCACCCACTCAGTCATCCACATTCGAGCGTCCCCCTTTAGACAGTTGCCTATTCTGGAAAGACATTCGTAACCGTTCCAGTTATTCATCGACTTGGCACGATCGACTTCTTCACACCAATCTTCGAAGTTATGCAAATTAGGATCGAAACTAGAAATATAAAATATTTGGTTGGATCTCACCGTGCTGTTGATGAAGCGTATCGCGTCTACTATACGCTCGGTTACCGTGGCTGTGACGCTAACGTCACTGTTGGCGACCTCCGGCGCAGTCTCGGGCGGGCCCTCTGACGGCACGACCGGCGTCACAGGAACGTGCGGCGGCGTGGTGCGACGGTCCCTGGCTCTGCGCAGGCGTCGTAACCGCACAGCGAGCCTCCAGCGGCCTCGCAGTCGTCGCGCGCCCAGACGGCGCCGATGAAGCGGGTGCGCAGACGGAGCGCCGCGTAGTCGGGCGCCGCATAGTCGGCGGCGTGTGCGCGCGGTCCGATCGCCTTGACAGCGACGCGGCGCTGCGGCGAGATGATGGCGGCATGTGCCCGCGGCTCGGGCACCGAGGTGATGTTGACGACTGGTCCCTCACGGACCGGTGGGCGTCCATGGCGAGCGTCCGCCTCTCCAAGGCATGGAGTCGGGATCGCATCGCCTCCATCTCTCGTCGTCGTTATCTAGCGCTACGGGCGGAAGACACACTTAACAACGCCATGGACGGAAGACACACTTAACAACGTCCAAAGTTATTTAGCGCTACGGGCGGAAGACACACTTAACAACGCCCATGGACGGAAGACACACTTAACAACGTCCAAATTTATTTAGCGCTACGGGCGGAAGACACACTTAACAACGCCCATGGACGGAAGACACACTTAACAACGTCCAAAGTTATTTAGCGCTACGGGCGGAAGACACACTTAACAACGCCCATGGACGGAAGACACACTTAACAACGTCCAAAGTTATTTAGCGCTACGGCGGAAGACACACTTAACAACGCCCATGGACGGAAGACACACTAACAACGCCCATGGACGGAAGACACACTTAACAACGTCCAAAGTTATTTAGCGCTACGGGCGGAAGACACACTTAACAACGCCCATGGACGGAAGACACACTTAACAACGTCCAAAGTTATTTAGCGCTACGGGCGGAAGACACACTTAACAACGCCCATGGACGGAAGACACACTTAACAACGTCCAAAGTTATTTAGCGCTACGGGCGGAAGACACACTTAACAACGCCCATGGACGGAAGACACACTTAACAACGCCCATGGACGGAAGACACACTTAACAACGCCCATGGACGGAAGACACACTTAACAACGCCCATGGACGGCAGACACACTTAACAACGTCCAAAGTTATTTAGCGCTACGGGCGGAAGACACACTTAACAACGCCCATGTGCAGTCATATTTACCTTCGAAGAACGCTGCACAAGTCTCTGGGCACCACTCTCCTCGCCACGGCACCATATGCTGTGCTGCAGCTTGCGTAGTCTTCCGTAGGCTCCGCTCAGCAAGCGTAGCTCGTAGCGACCATTCGGCAGGATCCTGACTACTTTGTACGGGCCACGCATGCCAGGATCAAGTTTTCCTGTGCTCTGCGAAAACTTTATAACAAAAACGCAGTCATTTATATTAAATTTCCGTGGAGGGTGTCGTTGCCGGTTCACGCGTTCATCCTATGAACGTCGTATGTACCCCCGAAAATAACTGGCTAAGCCCATAAACTGACTTACCTGCTTAACATTTTGAGGTTCAGCTGAAATTCAAAAAATCAAAGTTCTAACCTTCTCCTGACTCGGCCTAACCTGACCTTCACTTATATTGCTAAGATCGACGCAAGACGGTCCACGATCGAATTCAATGTGGAATGAATAGCCAAATCCGGGGTATGTGACCTGCTTGAAGACCGCGATCTGTTCAAGCGACGATGATGGCGATCACGATTAGGCGTTTTTTCTGACGGTGTGAAATTTTCATTACGCGTCCTACTATATGACCGACGTCGCGATCGGCGGTTCCTAGTGGACACTTCGTGACGGCTACGTGAACGGTGCCGCGACTTATCACGGGAACAACTTCGCGACCTACGGTCACTCCGACTGGATCCGCCAGCCATTATTACAAACATGAACACTAAAGTACGCAGAAGACTTTGTTCCTCGTAATTGTGGGCTAAGAGTTGCTTATCCCAGTTCTGATTTTAGGAATCAGAAGAGAAATTCCTTAAAAAAATAAACAATTTAACAAATCACTTATAAACACAATAATTTGGCAACAAAATAATTTTACAGAGGAACAAAATCAGCCTAACGCCTACTTTACGAATTACGCAACGTTACGCAACGCGACACGTAATAACGCTAATGCCCGATGATAAGTAAGTCGCTAGCCAACCGCAGCGGCTTTTATAGGCAACGGTCGGTAACCTTACGCAACGTGTGGGGGTATCCGCTTATAATATATATTTGCGCTAGCAAATCGTCTCTAGCGTATCGGGATTTAAGTTGAGATATGCAATCTGGATAAGCACTTGCCGGAAAACTTTCGACTAACTTTCTTACTTCAGTTTCATCTTTCATGCATTGCAAAAGGTATTGATATTTATCAATAATATCAATATTTGGATCCTCGTTAATTTTAGAAAATTGGCCCCAAAATGGTAACCAATTGCGTATATTGCCGTCAAATTTTGGCAACTGTAATTTTGGAAGTTTAATATTTTTTGGTGAAATATTTTCGGATACGGGAGTTGTTGATCCTGCTAATTCTTTGTATTTTGCATTAACTCTCAACTTCCGTGTGTTATATTCCATTACTACTTCTAGCTCATTTTCTAAAATTTGTTCATCGACTTCAGTCAAAAGTAAATCTAAAATAATCTTATCAACTCGAAGTAAATGATCATACTTTTCTTTTAATTTCTCGAAAAGAATTTGAGTCTCTATAGCTGTTTCACGGCGGTCTATCGCGGCTTCTAAATCATTAACACATTTAGTAAAAATGCGTTTCACCACAGTTCTCTCCTTTTTCTTATTCTCCAAGTCCGACATTATCGTTGTCACGGTCGCCACAATATTTCTGAACGTGTCGTACAAGTTATTTAATAATTAAAAGGATCTTCTAAATAAAACCACCAGTCTTCTTGACATACTGTGAATTATTTACAGTATGTCAAGAAGACTGTCAAAAATATATTTTCATATGTACGATATTCCTAAATTAGGCCATAGACATAGCAAGAAGTTACAATTCGTAACATCAACAATGATCCAGATGAAGCCTTCTGCATGTTTGAATCCTCATGGCAAAATTACTGCAAAGCCACACAAATGGATCCCTGGCCACTCGAACAAGAACCTAGAAAAGTGTCTATACTATTCAGCGCAATTGGAGAAGAAGCTATAAAAAAATACAACAGATTTGGTGTGAGAATTGATGATAAATACACTTGTACAGAGGTTTTGAAATTAATGTCAGAAAAAATCGTTTCCAAGAAAAATATCATTCACAATAGATATATTTTTCATTGTAGAAATCAAGAAGATGAACCATTTGACATCTATTTTGCAGAAATCTCAAGATTGGTGCATCAATGCAAGTACAGAGACACTGAAATGACAGAGGAAATGTTAAGAGACAAGATAGTCTTTGGTGTCAAAAATATTAAAGTAAATAAAGAGTTACTAGTAAACTTGACTTTACAAGATGCAATAAATATTTGCAAAGCATCGGAAGCAACTGAAAAGCAAATAAAAACATTCTCAAATGGTGAAGGTCTTGTGAAGAGAATTAAAGAAAAAGAAGGGAATTCAAAACCTGAGAAGAAAAATAAGAAGAAGAATTGTAAATTTTGTGGTTAGATGCATGAATTTATTAAAGGAGCATGCCCCGCATGGGGAAAAGCATGTTCAGTGTGTAAAGGAAGAAACCACACAGAAAAAGTTTGCAAGAAAAAGATAAAAGAAATAAAAAAGACTCCACATAAGATTTCTTTTCAATCACAATCTTCAACAGACTCTGATACTGACTCTGAAGAGAAGATTATTATAAATAAAATCACTAATGATAAGAGCAGAAATTTGGCAGAATGTCTCCTACAGTTTAACGCGTTGAACGCCGTATGAAAAATATAGATTTTACGTACAGGTGTAACACTTTTTTTTTCACTGATTTTAAGTACTATTAAAGACACTTTTTTTTTATTCATATTGATTAAAATCACTTTTACAATTGTATCTTGCATTGGTTATGTTTACGTCGAATTGTTACTTTGACATTGACAGTTCTATGGTGTGGGCCGCTTATCATGATCCTAACACCATGATTATCTATGGGCAAATTAGGCAATCAAATCTAGCCAAGCGTCGTCTACAAAGATAGGTTCTTTATCAATAATACTGAAACATCACTCCGGAATTCATAGATTAAAAACAGTGTCGTAGATTAATAACTGCCCACAGATTATATACCGGATACTAATTAACAACAAATTATTTGCACTGCCGGTTACAAAAATATCATTTAGGATTAAACTTAAATTTAGGAAGATCAATTCTTCCTTTCCTTTATTTGTGGCGGATCGACATAGTTTCCACATCATCCTAGTTCCATTTAATAACAAACATCACATACTATACATTCTAGTCTGGGATGCACGTGGTGAATGTCTTTGCCTCATCGGTGGTAAGCAATCTGTAATGGTATACTAATCTGTGACTTGGAGATCTGAAATCTGGGAATTGGGAATCGATCTATTGTAAAAATCTCACGCATATTTCGGGATATAAAAACGTATAAAAGTTACGGAAAGTGGTGTCAGGATCACAAATTTCAGGAGTATTTTATTTCACATAAAATTATCCATATCTGTTGGAACATAATTTAACTGAGTTGCCACCGGCACTTGAGGAAAAAATAATAAACTAAAATATATACATATTGAAAGCCCGATAAAAAGGTCAGTAATTGTTGCATTTATCTCTTTAATTTCAATTGTAAAGCTCTAGTACTGGTGCTCCCAATAGTAATGATTTTCACAAATAATTATTGATATTTGTTTTGAGCGGGTAGGCTTAACCACCCATACAAAATCATGCTGAAATTAGTTGCTCAGCTGCTAATCTCATGTATTTGAGGTAATTGGTGTTTGTATTTAATCATAATAATATAAATAATGTAAATTCTTGTTCTTTTAAAATGTAAAGGTACCATAATTTGATGAATGTTCAATAGGTCATGTTTGATATTTTTTCTTTGTAACCTAGTTGTCAGATTTAATTGTATGAAGAACAATAATGTATATGGGTTCCTTCTGAATCGCATAGACCACCCACAGTGAGTCCATGACTATGATAATGTAGCATTTTATGATATGTAACAGGGCAAAAAGGTACCGGGAGGTTGTTATACCCGGCCCTACAAATTTATGTAAGGAAAATATATAAAATACAACATCCTTGAAGAAAATTATATAAACCTTAAGGAGAATAACTGCAATCTATTAAAAGAAGAGTGTCTGGACCCAGTCTCAAGGAAAGTATTCAGTACTAACCACCGGGGATGGGAATTTAGCATTAGAATACATGTTATTTCTTAGATTTTAGAAATTACCATAATAAATAGTTTATTTCAATACCCTGATCAACTATTGTTGTTAAAATATCCTTACCGAGATTGATCAAACAGCACCAGAACCAACCTGTCCCTTGTGTCTACTTATTAATTTGTTATTTTAAGTACATAATAAAGTTATTCATAATAAAGAGTACACTATTTTTAATTTTATTGGTTATTTTAAAATTTTAATTTAATTGTTATAAAAAAAAAAACTTAAATTTACATTTAGAGTTATAGGATTCTTTAATAGAAAAAGAGATTTTCTTTTGCACAAAAACGTTTCCACTTTATTCTATAATAATGTATCACAGATGAGAACAAATCATAGAATATATAAAGTAGATGCTAATTAATACAGATTATATAGATAAGTGTGGTTAATCAATGAACAAATAAAATTATATACTCAATACCCTCTCTATAATTTTATTTTCCACACCCCGCAATTTCTTAATATTTAGACAGCAAATGATCTCTTAAAAATATAAATGTTTGAGCTGGTAATGACTTAGTGAAGATGTCTGCCAACTGATTGGAACTGGATATATATTTAATTGTTATTAGACCCTCGTCAACCTTTTCTCGTATAAAGTTATATTTTATATCTATATGTTTAGTTCTTCTGTGGAAGATGGGATTATTTATCAGCCTTATTGCACTTTGGTTATCAACATATAACAAAACAGAATCATACACTTCACCTAAGTCTGATAACAATTGTCTCAACCATATAATTTCTTTGGCAGACTCACTGGCAGCTACAAACTCAGCTTCAGTAGTAGAGAGAGCAATAGTCTTTTGTTTTTGACTGGACCATGTGATTGGTCCTCCATTTAACAAAAAATATGTATCCAGTGGTAGACCTTCTCGTGTCTACATCACTAGCAAAGTCTGAATCAGAATATCCTATAAGACTGCTGCTCTCACTATAAACAATGCATAAATCCTTGGTGTCAATCAAATACCTTATTATTCGCTTAGCAGCATTTACATGTTGTTGTTTCGGATTGTTTACATATCTACTTAGTAAGTTTACTATATAACTAATATCTGGCCTTGAGACTGAGCATAAAAATAATAATGAGCCTATTAGTTCCTATATGGATAGTTTACAATTTCTTCGTCTAAATTCTTTGAGATTATTACATTTACATCAGATGGGGTTTTTACAGGATTCGCATCACTCATATTAAATTTTACTATGATTTGCTCAATATAATCTCTTTGATGAATAACAATGTAATTGTTCTCCCTTTTTATTTGTATACCTACAAAGTAAGTTAAATTCAATTCTTTAATTTTGAAAGCTTGTTTTAGATACATTATAATTTCTTTAATTAAATTCTTATTTGAGGAAACTATAAGACAGTCATCTACAAAAATCAATAAGTAAATTTTGATGCCATTGAAATTTCCCATGTAAACACAGTTGTCTGCCTGAGATTGTACAAAACCATATTCTTTAAGAAAAATTGTAAATTTTTTATTCCAGCATCTAGAGGCTTGTTTCAGACCATACAAGGCTTTATTTAATTTTAAGATATAACCTTTACTCACTGACACTCCCTCGGGCACCTCCAGATATATGTCTTCATCAAGATCACCATTGAGAAAAGCTGTTTTGACATCAAATTGTTGGATCTCATAATTGTATTTGGCTGCAAGAGAAAGAATGATTCTTATGGAATCAAATCGTATAGTTGGAGAAAAATATTTCTTCATAATCTACTCCTTTCACTTGCTTGAATCCACGTACACATAAGCGAGCTTTGTATCTTGTAACCTTTCCATTTTCATCTCTCTTTAATGCAAAAACCCATTTTGTTGTCATAGTCCTTTGGTCAGTTCTTTTTACTGGTGTCCAGGTCTTATTGTCTTCATGTGCTTCAAGTTCTTCACTCACAGCTTTAGACCACTGATCCTTTTGAGGGTGCTTCATTGCTTCTTCATACGTAGATGGTACTGTGAATTCCACAAAGTTTGCTTCATAATTTCTGTTATGTCGAGGTCTTAGATTGATATATCTTATTTTTGGTTCTTCTATCTCCTGAGATAGTTTGAAGGTGGAATCATTGTCATCCTGACAACTGTGCAGATTTTCAGCTGAATCTTCTGAAGATAGTATATTGTCACTGTGATTGCCTTCATTTTCTTGTATATTTTCCTTAATATCATCATTGCCTTCAGTGCATGTGTCTTCTTCATTTATGAAGATCTTTGAAACATTTTTCTTTATTTCTGGGGCTTTATCCTCATCAAAAATTACATTTCTTGATATTTTTATTTGTTTGTTTTTGGTATTGTACATTCTGTAATTGTTGTTATCATATCCAACCAGTATCATCATTTCACTTTTCTTATCTAGTTTCTTTCTAAACTGATTAGGAATGTGTACATATCCTACACTACCAAACACCCGCACATGACTTAACTGCGGCTTCACACCTGTCCATAATTCTAAAGGTGTTTTATCAGAAGATTGACTTGATGAGGTCCTGTTGAGCAAATACACTGCTGTATTAATAGCTTCAGCCCATAAATATAATGGCACATCTCTGGCATATAGCATTGAACGAGCACTCTCAACTATGGTTCGCAACTCCCTCTCTGCACGACCATTTTGTTCGGGAGTGTAGGGCGCAGTGCACTCATGCGTTATGCCTTCCTTTTTTAAATACTCTTCAAATGCAGTATTTATATATTCTCGTCCATTATCAGTGTGTAAAATCTTCACACTGTGCATGTATTTGTTTTTTATCATAGCATTATAGATTTTAAAATATTCTAATACATCACTTTTATTCCTCATAAAATATACATGCCTAAAACTTGTCTTGGCGTCTTTGAACAATACAAAATATCGCATACCTCGCACTGATGTGTGACTCATCGGGCCGCATACATCACTGTACACCAGATCACCTGGCTGTATTTCACTTCTGGAAGATTTCTGAAATGATATACGATGTTGTTTACCATAAGCGCATGCTTCACAGGTATATTTTTCTTCAGTGTTACCTTTAATCTTTAAACCTTCAACCACATTGCTCTTGCTCATGTTCTTAATTTCTTTCAAATTTATATGTCCTAGTCTTTCATGCCATTTCTTTATGTCAATATTATCGTGCACTAGGTTACATTTTGCAGGAACTACAGTTTTAATGTTCAATTCATATAAATTATTTGTCTTGATTTGTGCACTCATTACCACTTCTTCATTCAAGTAAATTAATGCAGTATTTCCTTTTTTGACAAGTGAGTAACCTTTACGCATTATAATACCCTCCGAAAATAAATTCCTTCGTAAAGTTGGAACATATAATACATCACTTAATATACTTGGATGCCATTGTTCATTTACATACCTTTCTATCATTATTTTTCCTATTCCACATACTTCAACCGATTGTTCATTACCAAGGGTCAACGACTTGTGATTGCATTCTTCTAGTTCCATAAATATGTCTTTTCTATAGGTTATATGCGCTGAGGCACCACTATCCAAAATCCAAATGTTGTCATCAGTATATATATCTTTGTCTTCGATATTGAATGCAAGCATGTTATTTTTAGGTTTTCTTGTATTTTTCTTTGGAGCACGACATTCCTTTGCGAAATGTCCTCTTTTCCCACAATTATAGCACTCGAAGCGATGTTTAGTATTTGTATTTTGTTTTGCACCATCATCACTGCGTTTATTTTGTTTAGGTTGCCCTTCGCTTTTAGAATTAGTCACTAACAAGGCTGTTTCTCGCTCTTCCTCACAAGTTAGGCTCGCTTCTTCATCTAGTAAACGAGCGGTTAGATTAATAATATTTGCTTTGAAGGATCTAACGACAACCACGCTTGGCGAAGTGTCCTATACTTAGAGGGGAGAGTACCAAGTATTTTTGTCATGATGGCTGTATCACTCACAATTTCGCCACTTTCTTTCAATTGCTTAGCTAAATTTTCAATTTTCGAAATATGTTGAGCAATTGTGTCATTAGGTGACATTTTGTACTGATAAAACCTTTCTTGTATTATCATTTTATTCAATTCACTTTTTTGTTCGTAAATTGATTCGAGTTTGTATATTATTTCATTGGCGGTTTCACAATTTTCTATTAAGGTTATTTGCTTCAAGTCCATGTTGGATGTTATTATGAACATCGCCATTCCATCGTTTTTTAACCATGTAGAACTATCTGTTTCTGGCTTCGGCTGACTTATGTCAATACCTTTGGCTTTTAAAGCACATTTGATTTGGAATTTCCACTGCCGGAAATTATTTCCGTCGAATTTTTCAACACTCATTGATCGCGTGTCCATTTTGGAGGTTATCACTTATACCAATAAATACTCGTGACAAGATATTTCTACGAAATGTTTTGTTTTCTACTTTGATCTTCAATTTCTACAGATTTCCTGGGCCCATAACCTATTAGAGTTATAGGATTCTTTAATAGAAAAAGAGATTTTCTTTTGCACAAAAACGTTTCCACTTTATTCAATGAATAATGTATCACAGATGAGAACAAATCATAGAATATATAAAGTAGATGCTAATTAATACAGATTATATAGATAAGTGTGGTTAATCAATGAACAAATAAAATTATATACTCAATAATAGTGTTAAAGTTGATAATTAAATCAGTAATTTGTTATTTGTATTATTTGGTGTTTTCTTTGTAACTCTGGGTTGGTGAGTAAGAGAATTATTACATTACAATTTGGCGCCCGAATAACAGGAAGTTCTGTGTGGCTTTATGATGGCCCATTATTCTGGTCTAAAGCTCAGATAATGTTGATCCATCTCGGTAGGTATTTTTCATATAATATTTTGGAGGTTTTAGTACTAAAAAGAGATACAAGTAAAGTTAACATATATTGTCATTTATTAAGTAATTAAAACATATGTATAAAGTGAATGTTTGAGGCAGGATTGGCTCAATAGTATACTTGGTTATAGTGTCAAAGATTTCTCAATATAAAATACTTTTTTACATTGTTAAATTCTAACAAATTGCAATAATAGTAACTTTTGATATAAATAACATAAATAAATTTTTGTAACAATGGTAATATGTATGAAATAAATTAAAATGACCGATTAAATCACACTTAATTTTATTTAAAATCACATTGCACATAAAAACCGTACCATCTATTTTGGAGGGCAAATGGCAGAGAGAGTTGACATATGTCATAGATAAAAAATATAAAACTTATAAAGATTAAATACACTACAAATACTCCTCCTTATAAATTGAGCCTTTCAGGTGCTTTTACATTTCTTTTAGGTCTAACATTAACAATACTTTTATTAGGTGTACAACTTATTTGTTTATCAATACATATCATTTCAGGTTTAGGTGACATTGAAACTGATTCTACTTGTTCAGAGATATTAACATTTTCAGGTAACTGTTCAGAGATATTAACATGTTTAAACAAATCATTTTGCAAAGAAATATGTTCCTTAAAATTATTTGAATCTACTTGTATCTTATTTTCATTAAGATTAACAATATCTTTTGTTCCTAAATCTTTAAAACCTGAACTTAATAATCTGATTTAAATGTCTCTTCCAAATTAAATTTTCATCCACAGTTTTACATAAATATGTCCTGTCCCCTAACACTTCATCTATTGTGCACTTAACAAACTGTTTCTTATTTGGATTTCTGTAATCTCTACAATAAACTATATCTCCCTCTTTAAATGATTCATGTCTATATTTCTTACAATTATTTGCGTTAACTTCTTTTGTAGCTGCTAATAAATCCAATCTACATCTTAATTTTCTTTGAAACATTAATTGAGACGGACAGACGCCTGTTGTAATATGTATAGAATTTCTATAATGAAACAAATATCTGTTCATAATGTTTCAAATGACAAATTTACATTTCTTTTATCCTTCAGAGCTTTAGTAAGTCCTAGCTTAAAAGATTTTACAAAATTTTCAGCAAAAACCATTGGATGCTGGATGAAATGGTGGTGAACTTTCATGTTTTATACCATTTTTGTTAAGAAAATTCAGAGAATTCTTTTGATATGAAAGTACTTGCATTATCCGTTACTACCACTTTTGGTAAACCAAATCGAGCAAAGCATTCTCTAAATTTGTCAACAGTAGCATTTGCATCCATGCTTTTCATAATAAAAGCCTCTGGCCACTTTGAAAAAGTATCTATAATAATTAAAACATTTTTACCACATATTGGCCCTAAAAAATCAGCATGCACTCTATCATAGGGTGCTTTAGTTTTTGGCCATGGTATAATATTAGCTTTTGCTGGCTCTGGACGCATTGACATACACACATCACAAGTTTTGACAAAATTTTCAATTTCTCTATCTAAATCAGGCCACCAAAAATATGATCTGGCGTTAGTTTTCATTTTCACAATACCCTCATGGGTTGAATGTAACTCTTTTAATAATGATTGTTGCATTTTTTTAGGAATAACTACTCGATAACCCCACATAATTACACCATTCTCAACATAAAGTTCATCCTGACGTTGAATAAATGGTTTAAGAGAATCATTTGTGTCACTATTAAACCCATATCTAATCATATTAAAAACTGTACTCAACAATGGATCTCTTCTAGTCTCAGCTCTAATTTTATATAAATCAATAACATTTTGATCCTCTACAAAATTTATATAATCATAAGTTTTATCATTTTCATCATTTTTTTCCACTAATGATAATGGTAACCTTGACATACAATCTGCAATGACATTGTCAGTGCCTTTAATGTGAGTAAATGTGTAGTCAAAATCAGCTAAATACAAAGACCACCTCTGTAATCTGCCTGCTGCCATTTGTGGCAAGCTTTTATATTCACCAAATAAAGCTTTCAAAGGTTTATGATCTGACATAATTTCAAATTTTGTGCCCACTAAATACTGATATAATTTTTGACTGCCCAATAAATCGCTAAGGCTTCCTTATGGATCATTGAATAACCCTTTTCTGGTTTAGTATATACTCTTGAAATAAAAGTTATTGGTTTCTCAGACTTATCTGGCATTACATGGCTTAGTACTGCGCCAATCCCATTATTAGAAGCATCACAAGCTAATCTTAAAGGCAAATTTCTATCATAATGAACTAAAATTTTGTCTGATATTATTTCTTTTTTTATAATTTCAAAACTTTTTTTACATTCTTTTGACCAAATGAATTTATTATTTTTTTGTAACAAATTGTATATAGGTTTCAATATTATAGAAATATTAGGAATGAATTTAGCATAATAGTTTACCATGCCTAGCCATGATCTAGTTTCAGATACATTTTTAGGCTCTGGTGCTTTTGTGATAGCATCTAATTTTGAAATATCTTTTCTAAGTCCCTCTTTAGAAATGAAATGACCTAAATATTTTATTTCCTTTTGGAAAAACATACACTTTTCTTTATTTAGCCTTATTCCTGCTTCTTTAAATCGTTTTAAAACTTCAGTTAAATTTTGCAAATGTTCAAGGTCATTGGACCCTGTCACTAAAACATCATCAATAAAATTGACTACCCCTTTGGCGCCTAATAAATTTTTTTCCATTTTTGCTTGAAATATAGCACTGGCAGGCTTAGTGCCATAAGGTAATCTATTTAACCTAAAAATTCCTTTGGCTGTCGACCATGCTAATAAATTTCCTGTTTCTTCATCCAAAATCAAATGATTAAATGCATTTCGCAAATCTAAACGACTAAACTTTTCTCCCCCTTGTAAAGCATTAAAAATGTCTTCTATTCTGGGTAATGGATGGTTAACCTCTTTTAAATACTTATTAACCGTTATTTTATAATTAGCGCATAATCTTAATTGCCCATTTTCCTTTAATACAGGTACTAGTGGTGTTCCCCACTCTGAACTCGAAATCTGTGTGATAACACCCTCTTTTTCTAATTTATTTAATTCACAATCTACTTTTTCCTTAAATGCATGTGGAACAGGTCTTGGCTTAATAAATATTGGCTTTGAATTTTCTTTTAGCTCTAAACAAATTTTTTCATTTTTAATAACACCTAATTCTTTTTTGAATACATCTGAATATTTCTTTAAAATATTTTCTAAATTATTTATTTCAACTGAATGCAATGAATTATTATTTATTTTTAAATCAAATTTTTTTATTAAGTCACGACCAAAAAGATTCCTACTTCCACCTTTTATAATCAATAATGAACATTCACATTTTTGTTTATAAACTTCAACAACAACACAAATTTTACCTACAGGTTTTAATAATTGACCACTATATGTCTTTAATTCTAAGTCAGTTGACAACAATTTAATGTCATAAAAATATTGCTTATAAACACATTCAGGTATGCAAGACACTGCTGCACCTGTATCAATTTCCATGATTAATGGTTTAGAATTAACTTTACAATGTAACATAAATGGTGAAACATAATTAATTTCTTTATTCTGTATTAATGTGAAAATATCTATTGAATCAACAGTCTCCTGTATTTCCAAATTGTGAGTTAATTTATTTCTGCAAATAGAAGCTAAATGGCCAATTTTTCCACAAATTTTACATTTAAATGTTTTATATTTACATTTAGAGAATGAGTGGTTAGGTTTTCCACAATGTATACATTTTAACACTTTTTTTTCACTATAACCAATGCACTTTTCTCTTCACTTTTACATAATCTACTTTGACTCATAATTTTGTTATTCACACTTTTTCTAGAATGTTCTTGAAATTTATTTGCTGTTAATTTATTCACACATTTTTCCTGCAACGCTGCTTCCTTGTTCAATGCTATATCTAATAGTTCACTAGCAGTTTTGTTTATAGATTCCTCGCATAATCTCTCTTGTATAGATCCTGGTAACATTCCAGTGACAAATTTGTCCTTAATTCTTTCCTCTAAAGTGGTTTCAAATTGACAGTCTGCTGCTGTTTCTTTAATTCTTTGGTACCATCTGTTAACACACTCACCTTCTGTTTGGTGCAATTTGTCAAACAGGATTCTTTTCCTAAATTGGGAAACTCTCGCTTGATAGCGTAATTTTAATGCGAGTTGTAACTCAGACAAAGATTTTTCTTTCGGCAATGTCGGATACATAATACTTTTAAGAGTCTTATAAACATCTTCGGCGATAGATATCAATAATATTGGTACTTGCCTTGTTTTATCCACATTGGATGCTATAAAATGTTGCTCTAACCGCTCCAGGAACACGTTGATGTCGTCACCTTCTTCAAAAGGTTTGAATGGCAATGTCGTTGAGGCCATCTCAACAAAATATTACGATTTTTACTCGTCGCCAATTTAATATGTATGAAATAAATGAAAATGACCGATTAAATCACACTTAATTTTATTTAAAATCACATTGCACATAAAAACCGTACGATCTATTTTGGAGGGCAAATGGCAGAGAGAGTTGACATATGTCATAGATAAAAAATACAAAACTTATAAAGATTAAATACACTACAAATGGAACAAAGACCAATTACTTTTAACTTGCTTAACAAGGATGAACTTGAATATGACGTAAAAGATCAGGGGTGCAAACCAGCGGATACTGTGGTGGCCTTAAAAGCACAGATTCGTTTACTCAACAAAGACATGCCTTCTGATGAAATTTAATATGTGATCTTGATATTAACATTGAACTGAAAGCTATACAAAAGAAATTAGATGAACTTGACAAACTTATCACTAGTTCTGCCGGTAAACCTTCTTCACTTAAGGTATTAAATAGAATTCAAAATCTTGCACACCACTTGTTTCATAGAATGGGTCGCTTATCTCCTATTGAGGATGATGACAATAACTTAAATTCTTTATTACTTTCTCTACAAAATCGACATTCTTTCATTCTTTTCATTCGATAGAAAACATTCTAAGTAAAATTGATAACATATATCACAACTTTAAAAGCAGCTTAACACTTGAACAACCAACAGCAAGTACAAATTTACCTACACAAAATACAAATAATAATGATTCTTCAGTACATAAACTTAATTTACGCTTCAATGGCAAATCTTGCATTAAAGCATTTTTACAACGTCTTGAGGAGTTATGTTTATCTCGTGGCCTTCCAGATTCAAAGCTTTTCTGCTCTGCAGCAGAGCTATTTACAGATGAAGCACTTTGTTGGTATCGTGGAATCAAATCAGATGTTAATAATTGGATAGAACTTAAAACTTTACTTCTTGATGAATACTTGCCATCTGATTATGACCATAGGTTGCTGCAGGAAATTAGAAGTCGCACTCAGGGCACTGATGAGAGTATAGTCAACTATTTAAGCATAATGCAAAATTATTTTTCTAGATTATCAAAACAAATATCTGAGGAAGAGAAATTGAATATTGTCATGTTTAATATTAAGCCATTCTATACTACACAGCTTGCTTTAAGCCCAGTGGAATCCTGGAATGACTTGAAAAAAAATGTAGGTTCTTGGAGAATGCAAGAGAGCGGACAGCACATTTTAGTGAGCCCCCTAAAGTCACAACTTCTTCATTAGCTCCTGACTTAGGTTATAAAAATCACAAATCTCCACCTATAGTATCTGCTATTCAATCTACAAATAGCCTTTTCTGTGTCCGTTGTAGAGTTAATGGTCATAGCCTGAAGGGTTGCAAAGCACCGTGGCTACTTATCTGTTATCGCTGTGGAGAGAAGGGGTTCAATGCTAATAACTGCCCAAAATGTGCATCTTCAAAACATGTCTCAAATTCAAATTTTTCAAAAAACTCCAAACAGTGAACCGGGGTCAGAGTAGGGTATATAATAACAAGTACAAACATAGTATTAATAATGGACTTGATAATAAACAGTCAAGATCTAAAATCATTAACGTCCCTTCAAATAACAAAACTTTATGCGTTTCACATATAACACCGGTTCACTCAATTTATACGAATGATACCCGCGCTTATTTAAAAGTTACAATTTATGGTATAGAATTTAGAGGTTTGCTAGATTCAGGTTCCCCAGATTTCCATTGTGGGCGGGCAAGCATTTAATTATTTTAAAAAATTTGCCACAATACATAAATCTAAGGATTTAGAATATATAAGAACAGCAAATGATTCTACGTCAGAGGTCATAGGTTATCTTTTATTACCAGTGTTATTAAATAATAAAATTCGAGTAATTAAATTTTTTGTCGTTCCTGGGTTGCCACAGAGTTACTTTTTGGACTAAATTTTTGGAAAAATTTTAACATTGCACCTGATGTTTTGTCATTATTGCAGGGCAATGAACATTTATATAAGGATACTCAAGTAAATTCTATTATCACGGCGAACCGTGTGGTTCACGATTTTGAAAGTTTATCTCATCATGAGCGGGCTCAAGCTGATGACGTAATACGCCAGTTCGAAGAGATATCGGCAGAGAAAGTAGGTCTAGGTAGGACTCATTTAGTTAGCCACGCGATTGATACCGGTGACCACCAACCGATTAAACAGCGATACTGATACTATGTTGTCTCTCCCGCTAAGCTAGCAGAGTTAAATAAACACCTGGATCAGATGCTCAAGGATGACGTTGTAGAACCCAGTAGTAGCCCATGGAATAATCCCGTCACCTTAGCTGTTAAATCAGATGGTACCTCACGCTTCTGTCTAGATAGCCGTAAACTTAACTCAGTATCAAAACATGACGCCTATCCAATGCCGTACATTAGTCAGATCTTAGATCAGTTGAGAAATGCAAAATATTTATCTTCCATCGATCTTAAGTCCTCTTATTATCAGGTTCCTCTAGAATCGTTGGAATCTAGAGAGAAAACTGCGTTCACTATACCATGTAGAGGGCTATTTCACTTCAAAGTAATGTGTTTTGGACTCACTTCAGCTCCAGCTACCCAACAGAGATTGATGGACAGACTCTTTGGACCTGAATTTGAGGGTAGAGTGTTTTCCTATATTGATGACCTGATTCTAATTACACCACCAGGCCCTGATGCTTTCCATGATCACCTACGGCTTCTACTCAAGGTGAAAGAAAAACTTAGTTTCGCAAATTTAACAATAAACATGGGAAAATGTCAGTTCTTTAGGAGACAACTTAAATTCTTAGGCCATGTAGTTGATGAATGTGGGCTACGCACGGATCCAGACAAGGTCAAGGCCATAGTAGACTTTCCCACTCCTACCTGTAGAAAAGACGTGAAACGTTTCTTAGGAACAGCCTCATATTACAGGCGTTTTATAAAAAATTTTAGTAACACGGCAAGCGCTCTGAATGCTCTTACATCTACACGGAAAGGCGCGGCCCCTTTTAAATGGACAGCAGAAGCAGATCAAGCATTCAATGACCTTAAAATTGCGCTATCTACGTCTCCCGTTCTAGCATGTCCAGATTTTTCTAAGGACTTTGCTGTTCACTGTGATGCCTCGGATTTTGGCATTGGTGGCACTCTAACGCAAGAGATAGACGGAGAAGAACATCCCGTCGCTTACTGTAGCCATTCATTAACACCAGCAGAACGTAATTATTCCGCCACAGAACGTGAGGCTTTAGCAGTAGTTCATGTTGTTGAGCATTTCCGTCCTTACCTCGAAGGTGGTCGGCCGTTTCGTGTTATAACTGACCACGCAAGTTTGAAATGGTTCTTAAAATTAAAAAACCCAACAGGTAGACTAGCACGTTGGGGTTGTAGATTGTCTGCATATAATTTTGTTATTGAGCACCGTAGCGGATCGCAGAATGTTGTACCGGATGCACTGTCCCGTTCTGTACCAGTAGCAGCCGTAAACACTAATGCATCTGACGATGCGTGGTACAATAACATATTAAAAACGTTGTACTGAACGACCAAGAGCGTGTCCAAATTTCCAAATTATAGATGGTAGGCTTTATAGATTTACTAAAAACAGTAATAAAACTCTGTGGTGACTACCAGTGGAAAGAAGTTGTTCCTATTGAGCATAGGAGGAATTATTAAAAATAACCATTCTGTACCTGTAGCGGCACATTTAGGTGTTGCCAAAACTTATAAAAGATTAAAATTAAGATATTTTTGGCCCGGTATGTATAAAGATACTGTGGATTTTATCAAAAATTGTACTACATGTAACTCATATAAGCACAGCTCACTAGCGCCGCCAGGCTTTATGGGGGAACCCAAAGTTTGCTGTCGACCATTCCAGTGCATCAGCATTGATTTAGTTGGTCCACTGCCCATGTCTCGTCAGCAAAATACATATTTACTAGTGGTTGTGTGTTGCTTTACTAAATATTGTTTATTGTTTCCATTGCGTCGTGCCACGGGTAAAGTAATAGTCCAAAGACTTGAGGATCATGTGTTCCTTGTACACGGGATTCCACAAACGGTCATATCTGACAATGGTCCACAATTTATAAGCCGCGAAGTTCAGGCGCTTTACGAAAAGTACAATATCCCGCAGGTACACATGGGCCCCGTTTACTGTCCACAAGTTAATACCGTCGAAAGATATAATCGAACGATAATTACAGCTGTTTCCTCATTCGTGGAAGACGATCATAGGACGTGGGATGTCAATATCCATAAAATCCAATTCGCAATTAACATCGCGGTGAACGAATCCACATCTTACACTCCGTTCATGTTAGTACACGGGAGGGAAGCGGTTGCGGATGGCAACATTTATAGGGATTTTGAGGACATCCAAGATTTGATTATAGTACCTCGCGATGCATATGCTTCGAACCTTGGTCATTTGGCAAGTATTTTTGTTCGGGTCAGGGAATCTTTGCAGAAGGCTCACGAGAGAAACATAAGATACTACAATAACAAGCGTAGGGATATATCTTTTAACGTTGGTGATTATGTGTGAAGGCGAACGTATAAGCAGAGTTCTGCTGACAAATATTTTTCAGCAAAACTTGCTCCTAAATATGAACGTTGCAAAATAATACGTGAACTTTCCCGTCTAGTCTATGAGCTCGAAGACGAAAACGGAAAATATATAGGCAAATGGCACATAAAAGACTTCAAAAATCTAGACACCTCTGGCAATTAAATGTATTTACTTTATATTTTTTTCAAATAACCTGTTTCCAAAACCATTTTTCTTATATTTTGTGTTAAAATGATCAAATAATTGTGCCGTGGGTCAGGCGGTTCACGAATATCGACCCCGCCATTCTTCCTGGCGTCTCGTAGAAGTCGAGTGTAGGATAGGCACTATTTAATAACCTTTTTAGGTGCCATTGCTGTTGCATGTACATGTTCCTCCTCCGATTTTGTTGTTCACTAATTTGACCTTGTTACTTATTTTCTTTTCTGGTAACACCATTTCCCTTAAACTGTATTGTTGGTCTGTTGTGACAATGCATTTAGATCAAAAACACAAAATTAAACGTGTCTTTGATCAGTATATTATGTGTTTAACAAATTTTCCTTTACAGTGAAATAAGGTTGAAACTCTCGACGGAGCGGTTTGCAACTCTCAAAATAAGCCTTTGCTATATTCATAAAAGAAAAAAAAAACATCTAGAAATGTATGGTAAATTGGTGGCGCAAAATTGTCGATGGGGGGCTCATGTACATGCAACACAAATGAAAGGTTTCAATACCTACCTACCTAAGCGTAGGTTATAGTTTTGTTATTTTTTATTTACCTTTTAGGCTCTTGGGTGCTGGTTCCCAAAGCCTACATAATTTTCTTTTTATTTTTTTTACTTTCTTTGGTTATGGGTATAAACCAAAGATTCGGGCTTATACAGCCACATATTTAGTTTTATGTGTTTTTTTTAATCTTACTTGCTATGAATGACCATGGTATGGTTTCTTAATAGGTTTTATTTAGTTATCACTAGTAAGGAGGTGTACCTTACGACTTGTGTTTTATTTTGTTGTTGTTTATTTTTTT